>WTSP01023603.1:0-21088 GCA_025331215.1 Actenoides lindsayi
AATAGAATAGAATAGAATAGAATAGAATAGAATAGAATAGAATAGAATAGAATAGAATAGAATAGAATAATAGAATATCTTAAGTTGGAAAGTATCTATAATGATTGAGTTCAACTCCAGCATATTTTGATCAATGTTATATTTAGCCTCTATGCTTCCTAAGAAACTATTAGCTAAATTCAACACTTTGTTAAACCCTGAACTTTATGATCTTAGATAACTTTTTCACTATTACATTTCACCAGAGTATTTTAAAGGCATGTTTAGTAATTTTTCTTTCTGGATGTGTTTTGATGTTGCTTAAGTTAACAATTGCCACAAGGGAAAATTAGATTTCAGTGTTTTCAAAAGAAATGAGTTCTGAAGATAAGTTCAGTCTGTCAATATTTTGATTTATTTGAGAACTGATCCACAGCGTTCAAAATAATTTCTAAATGCACTGAATTGCCTTCTGTAACTGAACTCTGACTGCCTATGCACTTTGAGTACATGTGTGCATGTGTGTGTGTGTGTGTGTGTGTGTGTAAGTGAGTGTGTACATGTAAAGGAAGGACTGATAGGGGAGAAAACATCCTGATAGTACAAATAAAACAGAAATTATAACCTTGAGTTAAACTTAGAAATTCTAAGTGAACTCTAGATTTCAGCCTTTATATGTCCTGAAACACAAATTACTGTTGTAGTTTAAGATGATTTCTAAATGACATGGTAAGTAGCTAGGATAAACTTAAAAGAATTCTATTTTATTATAGCTACTCTCCTCTAATCTATAAATATTTTGAATTTTAAAATTCAAATCTGTTACTGTATTTTAAATGTTACCAGTTAATGTCTCTAAAATGTGTTAGCAATTTGGATTCTCCTTTTCAGTTTTATACCTCAAATTGTTCAAACAGTACTTTTCTTTTTTTTTTACCCCCTTCCTCTCCTTAAGATTGTTTCAGCAATAATAAACATTCACATTTGCAAATCAATATCTAAGAATGACATGGATATTTTTAAGTTGTATTTGCTTTCAATATTGTTCAAATATAAGAATATATTGACAAAACATGTAATTGATAATATGCAACAGGAATTTATTATAATTTTTTTTCCTTTTATATTTTCCTTTTTTCATCTGTAAAACAAACAAAAATGTATAGATACATTTTCTTACTTCCAGAAGTACTCATAAAAAAGAGTGAGAAGGCTTAGTGGAATCAATTTTCAGTCAGGCAAACCTATCTGGTTTAGCTGTTGAATCCACTATTTTCATAAGTTTTCCTCTAAATTATTGTAGAAATCCTGTAGAATGAAACAATAATCATGTAAAAAAACCTTTTTGCTTGTATGGTTCCCCAATTTTCCAAGCCAAAAAAAAGGTAGAAAACTTATATCGAAACATGCTTCCTCCAAGGGTTTTTTAAAATGAGAAGGGGTTCTCTCTAAAAATAAAAAAAGCCTCATAATTTCAGTGAAAGTAAATATTTGAGGATGCTTTTAAATGTTTGTCAATACTCCAAGCATTTTAGGATAGAGAGGAATAATCAGCATTAATCCATCTTTTTCTATGCCACAATTAACAATGGTTATGAAACTTCAATATTTTTCAACTCTCTTTTGATTCCTTGTATTCTTATAAAATTTTCAGTCCTTTATATTTCTTACATTACAAGCAAAAAAAAAGAAAAAAATATCTGTCAGTAATTTTTTTTAATTTTTTTTTAGAAGTAGTAAGAAAAAGAAGTAAGACAAACTATTATTTCATATCACATGGAGAAAAAGCCATGAATAGGCTTCATAAATGCTGCGAAGGTTAGAAAGAGAAAAATAAAGAGAAGCAAAAGTTGAGGGCTACCTCCTGTCAAATGTTTTATGACTCAGTGAGCAGAAGATTTAATAGTCAGTAAAACCGTGAGACATATTATTGCAAGCCCAGAAAGATCTAACCAACTCTTTCTTAAATAGGAATGAGTCTTACCATGTCAAATGCAGGAAAAGGTATGTCTCTCAATTGTAAAGTTTAAAGACAGTCTTTAAGTGCTTGACACATTTCATCATCACCAATTAAAAATTAGTGATTAAACCTAATGCTGACTCAGAGCATTCCCATCTGAATGCAGCATATAAAAGTAAATAAATGAATATATAAAAAAGCAGAGCACTTTTTCCTCCATCTTCCTACCCACCCTTTCTCTTCCCAATTTAAAACTATTTGCAGTAATATTGACCAAAGATTTGCAGAAAGGCAACTGATAAAAATGCTATGCTGCTCACATTTCTTCTCTGCACTACATCTAGTACCTCAAAACTTGGTTTGATTTCAGCATCTCTGATTTTATAACATGAGAATCTTGAAAATCTGAATTAGTTCTGCGAACGTTATAACAGAGATCACTCAGTGCCATGCCTTGTTAAAGAGTCTTGATCAAGTATTGTCTAATGTACTGTGCAGTTCTAATATTGTCCTAATAGTGCTCTGGTGTCCACACTGCTAAGATTGGACACACCTAAGCAACACACTATGCAAATTATTTATGTCAGATTAACATTAGTGGATGCAATTCATAAAATATGCATCTTGGAATTGTAGAGTCCAAGAAAAAGTATTTATTTGTAACTTGAGAACATTACTTCGACACAGTGCCAATATGTTTACAGTGCCACTGTATACCAATAATCTCCTTCACTGCTATGTAAAATAAAGAGATTTGACACTAAGTTTCTGTAAGATAAAATTATTTTCAAGGCATTTAAAATTTTAAGGATATATTAATTATTTAATATGATAAATAAACAAAATATATGTATGATACGTTCTGTGCTTATGGCTGAGATCACAGAATGGTTGGATTTGGAAGGGAACCTTTGAAAGTCATCTTGTCTAACTCCCTTGCTCAAGCAGGAACACCCAGAACCAGGTACCCAGGACCATATCTAAACATGTTTTGAATATGTCCAGGGTGGGAGATTTCACAAGCTCTCGGAGCAACCTGTGTCAGTGCTTGGTCACCCTCACAGTAAAAAAGTGTTTCCTGATGTTCGGAAAGAACCTCCTGTGTTTCACTTCGTGCCTATTGCTTCTAGTTCTCTCACTGGGCACCACTGAAAGAGCCTGGGTCCATTTTCTTTGCACCCTCCCTTCCGGTGTTTGTATACATTGAGAAGTTACCCCCTGAGCCTTTTAAGATAAACAGACCAAGGTCTCTCAGCCTTTTCTCATAGGAGATGCTCCTATCCTTAACCATCTCCAAGTCCCTTTGCTGGACTCTCTCCAGTGTGTCCATGTCTTTCTTGTACTGGGAAGCCCAGTACTGGACACAGTACTCCAAGTGTGGACTCACAAGTGTTGAGTAGAGTGGATGGTCCACCTCTCTTGACCTGCTAGCAACACTCCTAATGAAGCCTGAGACACCATTAGACCTATTTGCTGCAAAGGGCACATTGTTGGCTCCTGTTCAGTTTGGTGTCAGCAGGATCTTTTCTGAAAAGCTGATTTCTAGGTGGGTAGCCCCCAGTATATATACGAGGTTGTTCCTCCCCAGCTGTGGGAACCCCTTGTTGAACTTCATGAGGTTCCTGTCAGCTAACTACTCCAGCTTGTCAAGTTCCCTCTGGATGGCAGCAGGACACACTGGCACATCAACCACTCTTCCCACTTTGGTGTCATCTGCAAACTTGATGAGGGTACAGTCTACGCCATCATCCTGATCATCTATGAATAGAACTGGACTCAGTACAGACCCCTAGGTTACACCACTAGTTAATGGTCCTCAACCAGACTTTGTGGAACTGATCACTACCCTCTGGTCCTGGCCATTCAGCCAGTTTTCAATCCACCTCACTATCTGCTAATCTATCCTATACTTCATCAGTTTCTCTATGAGGGTATCATTCAACATGGAGTTAAAAGTTTTCCTGAAGTCAGGGGAGACGATACTAAATGCTCTCACCTTTCTACCATTTCATTATAGAAGTTTATCAAGTTGGTCAAGCACGGCTTTCACTCTGTGAATCCATGATAACTACTGATCACTTTCTAGTCCTTCATATACCTGTAAATGGTTTCCAGGATTAGTTGTTCCATCACCTTCCTAGGGATCAAGGAGGTTCTGACTGGTCTGTAATTTCTTGGGTCCTCTTTCTTGTCCTTTTTAGAGATAGAAGTGTCACTCTTTACTTTGGTCCTCAGACACCTCTCCTAGTCATTAAAAAGAGAGGAAACGTCCTCCTCTCCCTTATAAAGTAAACACATAACAAGATAATTATAAGGGATAGTTTTTGCTAAGCTTTTGTAAAGCAACAGTAGTTTTTATTTAAGAATGTTTGTCCATTATAAACTTGGTAACTAAATGAGTAATGCAGGATTATTTACATTTGATAAAATCTAAGATTATAGTTTATGTTAGTCATCCAAGTAAGAGAGTTAAAATCTTCTTTGAGTTAAAATCTCTCTGCATTAGTGTCTCTGTGATCAGCAGTTTTGGTTTAGGAGTCTTTGGCTGTGTGTATGCTGTTGAATAAAAGACTGGGGTCCAATCCTTGGCACATTGAATAAACCTTTCCTAAAACAGATTTGCTGTATCTTTTTGTCCCAGGTGTTCTGAGTCTAACGGGATTTCCCTATGTCCTACTTGTTTATGATATTTTGTCACTTCTATATATCTGAAAGAAAAAGTTTGGGTTATGGTGCTCCCCTCAACAGTGACAAAATAAAATTGGAACATGTGCAATATGCCTTGGGATGCACGTGGAAGAACATGGGAGGATTAAGACTTCAAAGATTGTCTTCTGAAGGAGCATTATATCATTGCAGAGATTGCAGGATACCAAATGTGGTATAGTGTCCACCCCACTGCCTTTTGGAGAGTTTAGGAAGTAAACTATTCCCTGACAATGTCCAAATAGTATCTTAACAAATGTAAGTTGGAGTAGTCCAAAATAGACTTACTTAGTGAGCTGAAAGGAGTGTGAATTTATGGGATTAATGAATCTCCTTTATTCAACACAGTAGATATATCTGGTGGAACCTAGGTAATATGATCCCAGGAAGAGGGATGGGCAAAGGCAGTGAATTTGCCAAACTTTATGTTTTCTATCCAACTTGCTTGTGGACCAGAATCACTGGGCCCAAATTTTAATTTGCATGTAAATAAAAACTCCTTTTATACAAATGAGAACAACATTTCTGTTGTCTTCTAAATTGAGTACTATGTTTGTTTTGGGAGACACTGGATTCTCACTTGTTGGTTATTGTTCAGCCAGCCATTCTACCTTGCTTGTCAAAGGATATAATGATGTTTACTCCTTCCTGAAGTGATTTGAAAAAGGTAGTAAATAAGTTAAGTATTTATCAGTATGCTGACAGGCTGAGTATTTTTATCTCAAGATTTCATAAAATCTTACAAGCCAAAATGATGATTAAACACCTGGATCTTAATAAGTCCTTCAAGTTAGTATTGATGATTAATTTAATGTACTTAAACATATAGGGGCATACATCAGCAATGATGGACAGAAATTTGGGACATATTACTGCATCTAGTGCAGAATAGCTCCAGACTATTTATTAAGTATCTAACTCAGTCCAATACCACAGAAATTTTAGTGTTTGGTTGTTTGGTTTGCTTTGGTTGTTTTTTCTTTGCATTTTTTCTTTGTGTGTGTGTGTGTAAGGACAGTAATGATTTGTGGTGTTAAACCTTCAATGTCATATTTGATTGGTCTTAATGATACTTCAATATTATCAAATATTATCCACCAAATTCATTAGAGACTGCTTGGAATTTAGCTCTTCTGAAAATTAGTGCTATTCAGTGATTTTTCTGGGTATAAAATCTAAGATTAGAATTCACAGATTGACGTTCAACTCATTTAATAGTTGTCTGTATCTTCACAGTTAGTGTTTTGTTCTAACTAAATACCTTTAAAGGCCTAGAATCCCAGAAAGAATCACTGGTCACAAGGTTATATGAAAACCTTGTTACAATTATTTTTTTAATAGAGAAATGTAGTCGGGAAGAAAATGTTATAAATTTTTTTTTTTTTTTTTTTTTTTCATATATTGCAAGTTCTGTGTAGAACTAATCACAGAACAAAAAAACGGAACATATCTATATATACTGCAGGCAGGGATCAGACTTTATGCCATGGCAATGGCTGTTTACTCTGCTATGCATTGGAGAGAAAATGAAAGGAAGTCCCTAATGTTAATCTCTATCTTTTCAGTCTCATCTGGAAAGAGGCAGAATGTCATTATAGCCCAAGTCCATTTCACCTAACTTTATGCACCTGACAGAGGCATTTAAATTAGGAGAATGTTTTCTGATGTCTATATTCCCCACATAGACACTTGAATAACTCCAAAATTTATCTTGCACATGAAATGGATTTAATTTCATAAGGCATTTGTTGAACCACTAGCAGATGGAAAAAAGTTTGTTGCAATTCTTACTGTCCATGAGAAAAAAGTTCTGTCACAAAGTTTATTCAAATGCATATTTAAATAAAAAATATAAAAATAAAAAGTAGCTATAGTTGCATTTTCAGCTGCCTAGGCAGCTACCTTGAGACCTGAAAAAGTTGAATACTGTATTATTTTCTTCTGGCAGGTTTCTTTTACTATGATCTATCTACTTTATATCCCTATTGAATTCTGACTTCTTGTATGGGTCATTGTTTCTTACTCCCTAATAGTTCTACTAGGGATGTGCAAACTTAATATATTTCTACCATTTACTGAGTTTGCTGAATCACAAGGAACATGCACATGTTTTATGAACTCTCAGGTGGGTACAACATACAGAAATGAAAACAATATATGCGATATTCGTAGAGTCAGCTGGCAGCAAATAGGCAGGAGGGAAAACATTAAAAAGGTTTTGTTTGGTTGTTTTATGGTGACTCTCCTAGGAATAAATTGACTGTGATTTGGGGTTTTTTTTACAGCTTTTAAAGTTGTGGTCCTGACTAATGTTAAAGGTATTGTTTCCCAAAGGTATAGGTTATGAGTACTAGAATTGTAGAAACAGAAAAATATAGTACCATGCATATTACACTTCTATTTACATACTGTACAGTAAGACTTACTTGAATATATTATTGAACAACAGATGTAGACAAAGTTAAATCATGAGTAATTTCCAAATATTGGCTTATTTTAAAAACACATTTATAACTGCTTCAGAAAAGAGCAATTTTGTCTAAATTGCCTCCTAAACACTTCTACTAAAGTAAAGGTTCAGAGGAATGTCAGATGCTAATCTGACTGATAATTATGATTTCCATTTATTATAAACTTTCAAAAGTAGCACAATCCCAATTTTTGTTTATTTGATATTGTCATTACCAACTAATGAACTTAATTATTTCAGTAAATTGTAATCATTAAATTTTAAGCTATTTCTTTATATCCAATGAAATACTGAAAACTTTGGATACATGCAGCTGATTGTTCCAAGAGATAACTGAGACAACTCTGAGCTCTGAGATTTGCTTTTATATGAAAGCACAAAATAAGAAGCAAGAACCTGTACATGACTGAAGGCCACAAATGCTCCAGACGATTTCTGTGGAGGCCCTTAGAAGTAGGGCACTAGTGTGCAATTACGTGGATAGTTTATCACTAGACACTCATGAACACTAACTACTCGAGGCTTCTATGTCAAAAAGATGTGAGTCGATTATGGAAAATGCTATGTTTATGGCTACTTCTTGGCTCTTAGATTCCTGAAGTCTTGAAATTGCTTATGGAAAAACTAAGGACTTATACGGACATGGGTGTTCAGTAAAACTTATGATCTCCACAGTATTTTTCATAGGGTTTGAAATAAGAGCTGGTCTGCTCCTAGATTTATGTTCAGGATGGTAAGGCACTAGAGAGAGAGTTACTTACTGTGAGCATCCAGTGTTTCACTGGATACATCTATATTATTAAATAAAATTGACTCATTTTCCACCACTGAGGACTACTGGCATGTCATAGCTCTCATTCTCACCAGAATACAGTGGCTTTTTCCATTCTGCCTTCTGGGAATTATCAACAGCCTAAACATTACCTGGAAGAGTGCTAGTTCACAGAAGCCAAAGCTATGTCAGAGGCAGGAACTCACTATTAAAGAGTGAAGAAAATGACCAGGGTTTAAATTTGCGTCTTGGTTCTATTTATTTTACTGATAGGAACATAGACATTAAGTTCAAACCTGAAGACTTTGTGAGTTTTGGTAAATCAGAGTTGACATGAACTGATAGTTCTGACTTATTAAAACAATAACAAAAATTGTATTGCAACCGAACACAGTTTATTGGAAATAAATCACAAAAGAATGGGGGAAAGGATATCTTTTACAAACTGTAAATACTTCCCATCTGTTTTTCTTAGCTCCTTGATAACAGGATCTGCGTTTATTTTTTTTTTCTTCTCTCTCTTCTTTTTTTTTTTTTTATTTTTTTTTAAGCAAAGTAGAGATTTATTTCTCTAAATCAGGGCTGGCTCTGATTTTAAATTAATCATTCCAAATGAAACAGTAGTTCTTTGATGGAAATGAATCACAATTTCTTTTTGCAATTTTTTTGTTAGTATTAGACAAAGTATATGAAGGAACTTCCAATTACGCATAAAGACAGGATACAAATTTACAGGATTTTTTTTTTTTTTTTAAATTTTGTTTGTACAAAATATCTAACAGTAATGCACATATCTGCACATGAACATGGCTGTGATGAGTTGAAAGCCTTTCATAATATTCTGCCTTTTCTTTATCTTTGATAATGAAAAAAATTACATGTTTTTCTATTTTCTAGTCCTCCTTACCTTACTCCTTTCACTGAAGGAGTGTTCTAATGGTTTAGAGAAATAAAATTTAGATAAAGTGGTCCAACTGGAATTCAGATTTTGAGAAGGAGACAGATGACAGAACCATCTATGCACATATTATTTCACATTTTGTATGTCTTTACTTTTAGAACTTTCTATAAAATTTGGCCAAACATTTAAGACTTTTTTTCCTGATGTGTTTTTCATGTGTCTGACTATTTTCAGTTGTTTGAGTTTGTGTTTTGACAGACAGAAAAGGATAAATTTCAGTATGAGTCCAGAGAAAAATTACATTTCTTGCTTTGTGTTAATCATGCAGTCATTTGTCAGAAAGTTGTAGCTTGTCCATGTCTTGAAGAAACGATTTCAAATTTGGCAGCATGTTATCTGGAACACCCCCTTTTGTCGTCTCTGAAAAAGCTCTGTGGAATTCAGCTAAGTTGCAAACCTCAAAATATTGCAGGTTACACATGTTCAGGAGGGGCTCAGTCTGTAGTACTAAACCATGTGCTTTTTTAACAAGAGAAATAAAGTTCTCAGGGAACAGAACAAAATTCCTTAAAATGATGAAGGTTACAGATGCAAGGAACCAGCAGGCTTGCAATTGTTGACAAGATAAAGCATTTGTCCTCTCACATTGTTGTCTTAAGTCAATGAGTAATTCAGCCTATGCATGCTATGGCTGTCAGATTCTATAGTCAGAGAGATGTCTGTAAAACCTGACTTCAGTTCCTATAGTACAAATTTGATGGATTTTTTTATTTCCTTGACCTAACACATGGATTATTCATTTTGCTTTTATTCAGTAGGAAAGGGAGGAGGTTGACAGTACAGTCTTCATGTTTCAAACACACCCTGAACAGCTTCCATAATGAAGTAGACATGTATTTTGTGTGTTTACCCAAATTCAGTGGTGCTTTTACAGCTTCACAAGAATCATGTATCTTGACAGTGTCTTAAAAAAAAAATCATTAAAAAAATCTTGATAGCTTTATTTCTAAAGGTTCAATAAAAGAAGGAAAATTATATTTCACCATTTACTATTTTAGATATCTGAAGCTAAGGATTTCAGAGTCATGAATCATTGCTTCAAAACCTAAGAGTTTGGTAAAAAGGAAAAAAGAAAATTAAAAAAATACAATTTTCTAATTAATAAGTCAAAGTATAAAGGATAGATGTTCTCTATTCATATGCAATAACATATTGCTTTTCATAAACTGCAGCTTTCCTGCTTTTTCAATATAGAATATGACAGAAAAATGAATCGGGGACAAATATTTATTTGTCATTATATATCATAGAAGGTGATAATATTTGGCACTGTCAACTTTTGCACATGGATTACTAACTTATACATGGCACTTGAACTGTGCAATGTGTATTGATTAATGTGCTCTTGTATGATAGAGCATCTGTGTAATGAAATAAGGAGAAAATTTAGAAGAAGGGAACAAACAGAAACCCTTATTACTTAATTACTTAAGTAATATCTATATATATTAACTTAATATAACAATTACATTTCTTTATATGTGGGGGGTTTATTTCTGTTTTCTATATACTAATGTTGGTAGATAGAATCATAGAATCATAGAATGTTAGGGGTTGGAAGGGACGTCAAATGATCATCTAGTCCAACCCCCCTGCCAGAGCATGATCACCTAGATCAAGTCACACAGGAACGTGTCCAGGCGGGTTTTGAATGCCTCCAGAGAAGGAGACTCCACAACCTCCCTGGGCAGCCTGTTCCAGTGCTCCATCATCCTCATTGTGAAAAAGTTTTTCCTTATGTTTACCCTAAACCTCTTGTGTTCCAACTTACTCCCATTGCCTCTTGTCATAATGTCAGATGACACTGAGAAGTGTCTGGCTCCATCCTCCTTACACTCACCCTTAACATATTTATAGACATTAATGAGGTCACCCCTCAGTCTCCTCTTCTCCAGGCTAAAGAGACCCAGCTCTCTCAGCCTCTCCTCATAAGGGAGATGCTCCACTCCCTTAATAATCTTGGTGGCCCTGCACTGGACTCTCTCCAGTAGCTCTATGTCTTTCTTGAACTGGGGTGCCCAGAACTGGACACAGTATTCCAGGTGGGGCCTCACCAGCGCGGAGTAGAGGGGGAGGAGAACCTCCCTCGACCTGCTGACCACACTCTTCTTAATGCATTCCAGGATGCCATTGGCCTTCTTGGCCGCGAGGACGAATTGTTGGCTCATGGTCATCCTCTTGTCCACCAGGACCCCTAGATCTTTTTCCCCACAGCTGCTTTCCAACAGATCAGCCCCCAGCCTATACTGATCCATGGGGTTATTCTTCCCTAGATGCAGCACTTTACACTTGCTCTTCTTAAATGGCATTGAATTTCTCCCTGCCCAGCTCTCCAGCCTGTCCAGGTCACGCTGGATGGCAGCCCAGCCTTCTGGAATGTCAGCCACTCCTCCCAGTTTTGTATCATCAGCAAACTTGCTGAGGGTACATTCTATCCCCTTGTCCAGGTCATTGATGAAAATATTGAACAGTATTGGACCCAGCACTGACCCTTGGGGGACACCACTATCCACAGGCCTTCAGCTAGACTCTGCTCCACTGACCACAACTCTCTGGGCTCTGTCCTTCAGCCAGTTCCCAATCCGCCTCACTGCACAATAACCCAATCCACACTTCTTAAGCTTGGCTGTGAGGATACCACACATAGATAATCATAAACAGATCCATGTTGCATAAGTAATCAACACAAAAACTCTCACAGAATGAGCATGGCATCTGCTGTTTTGATGTATGGATAAAAAAAAATAAATGAGGAAACAAGTACTAGCTTTCGGTAGTCTGATAGCTGACTTTGGAACCAGTTAGCTAGCCGATTTTCCTTTCATTGTGTATATAGCCTATTATGATATATAGGCAATAAGCGATTTGATCAGCATGAACTATATACCTAGACCTTAGTCCTGGTAGCAAAGAAGAGATGAGGACAGACTAAAACAATAAGAACTAGACTAATACTTGACACAATGTAATAATTGGTGGAAATGTGATAATCTAGAATATTTCTACAAGATGTTGTTCAAACTTAGAATCACAGAATGGTAGTGGTTGGAAGGCACCTCTAAGGGGAAAAAAAAAAAAAGGAATAATAAAATCTGTTTTCATTAACTCCTGTTTTAAAAGAACACAAATTTTGTCATGGAAAGTGAGAGGTATCTGAACTTCAGATGCTGAAAATAATGGAGAAACCATTAGCTCAGAATAGGTCAGATTAGTTCCAGAATTTAAGTACTGAGTTTGTATCTAAAATCTTAGATACAGGGTTTGTATCTAAAATCTAGCTTATTTTTTACTAAGTTAATTCTGGGAACATGTTAACTGTCCTAAATCAAACAGCCGAGAGGTGCCAATAAACAGCAAGCTGTGCTGTGTTCTGACAGCTCTCAACAATGGGGGGGTGTCCAGGAGAACTGTTCACATGCCTGAACCATTAAAATAACAGCCCTTTGCTGACTCATTTCATTTAAACAGAAGTAGATCAGATCAATACTAATCCACAAGTGTTTTCAATAGGAAGATGTGAAGGAGAATCAGTGAGGGAGACAGCAAATCTAGTAGATGCATCCAGCTGTGCAATTGTTTCTAGAATGAACATCTATTTCTTTATTCAAAAATAAGCTGTAACAACATTACCTTTGTCTTCATTACAAGTTATATTTCTATAAAACACCATTAGAAAGTCATGTCCATGATCAAAGTAGAAACGTTGATATAAAGGGTATGAATTAAGGAGGCCTTAGTTATATCAGGATTAGGCAGATTTCTCAAGAAAATACAAGGCTGATGCTGAAAAAGTAATTCAGCTGGTACTCTTTTCAGCATATCCTGTCTCCATAGTAAAGAAGATGGTGTTTGAAACTGATGCAGGAATTGAATGATGCAGGGACTGTGTGAAGCAAAACCAAGCTCATCTGAATGTTTCACAAACCTAGTGAATAGTAACATAACTATAAATATTTAGGTATTTCCTCAAAAAGACTTGTAATATTTTATTCAAAACAAATTTTATGTTGCCCCAGTATAATTTCACAGAATCTCTCTATAGAGATTTAGGGCTGTTTAAACAAAAATGATAGATACTCCCAGAGCTGACATGATTATGCCAACTTCTATTTTTACAACATTCTATCAATAGCATTCAGACTGCTCAATCCACTCACTGTAGCTGTTCTTAAAGGTATTTTTCAACTTTTTTTTCTTTTCTTTTTCTTTTTTTCCTCCCGTAAGTTGTTACATTATGCAGCTGATACAAATGTGAATTTAGTGAACATGAAATTTGCTAACTGTGCTACTCTGGAGACTGACAGATTTGCAGCATAGCTGTATGGATTGTATTGGTGCTAGTTTTACAACGGTCACGGGCTATCAATCTGTTGATGGAAAGCAGCAAAAACTTTTTCACGCCTCTGCAAATAACAAAATACTTGATCTAGCTATCTTTTCCCTAAATCTCTATATTTTATTCCTGCCTTCTGTTTTTCTTCACAGAAACATGAGCATTAACATTCTTTCTAGTGCAACAGAGATCGTGGTGTTTGTGGCTGCTCTCACTAGTGGATGGGATATGTGCTTAGAGAAGTGAAATGGCATGCTGTTTGCAGGTTTGCTGAAATCTTAGTCCTACTTCAGCTTCTTCCAGGATGTAATTTATCCTGTGTTACCTGTTCAATACTCACTGCTCCTCTGGGACATATAAGCACACCTAAAGGCAGAAGGGACAATAAGAAGCTTGATAGGCTTGAGCATTTTACAGGTGAACACCTCTAAGGAAGAACAAATGTTATCTGAAGTGCTGTATTTGCCTAACGACTATACTTCTGTGTACCAATTAAGCTTGTTGTAAACTGAGTTTATCTTCAGGATAAGCCACTTTGTAGACTGGTAAAGCTGGCAACCACCTTATCTGGTAAACTGTTCTTCAAGGGGTGAATGTAGCTGCAGCTTGCTAGGCAAAAGAGATAATTTTTTCTAGAGATCCACTTGTAAGTGATGTGATTAGTCTGGGCAGAGAAGCCCAGGGCCACAAAGGGCTGTTCCAGCCTGCAGAAGCCCCACAGCACAGACCTAGGTGTGTAGTGCTGATGCTTTTAGATTCTGCAAAAAGCCTTTTCCCATACCACCACCTCCCCCCTTGAAAACCGGGCCCATATAAGCAGCAAATACCACAGCAGTAAATGCCCAAAGCTGCTTCATCCCATCGTTGAGAACATATCTGCTTAGAAAAGTGTGTAAACATATATTGTAGGACTATTCTTCCTTGTCTTACCTGCTCAAATATTCTTTCTCTTGATCTTCACTCTACGCGTGTGCAACAGACAGGTTAATATGCTAAAGAGGGGAAAGAGCATAACCTAGAGGTAACTTGGCAAGTGTGGAGACAGATGGCTGATCTGAAAGCATCAGAGGTTTGGTCCCAGAGTACCTCCTAAAATAGATCTGGTTGTAAATTAGAATTGCCCTTTATAAACACGGTGTATTGTTCTAAAGTCTGTCCATCTGATTACGGGTGCAGATGGTCTGTTACTGTAGGGATTTAAAGGTGTAAAGGGATACATGACAGATAAGTGCCCCAGGCTCATGTCTCAGTGGCCTAAGGTTACACAGGCTGGATTCAGTTTGTAATTCTTTTCAAACAAGTTGGGTTCTTTTTATGACTACTAACAGGGGTGTCAACATCATTGGGGTTTTTTTGAATGTGTAAGTTATGGACACTGCTTCAGTTCATAATCGGTTAAGAACAACAACAAATTTCGTATGAAACACAGAGCAATCATCTCGGATATTCTAAAAGATTATGTTCACTGTAGATCTAGAATATTTTAACATTTGCAGTGTTATGTATGTATATGTATATGAATCTAGATATTTATAAACTTCTGCTTACATATATGTACATATACACATGTACACTGAAGTTCACAAATACATAAATATATACACACACAAACAGAGGTTTATAAATACATATATGCTCCCATATATAGTCAACATACACATACATAACCACATTGGCAAATAAGGACATATTTTCTCAGGCAGAACTGTTGTGTGTTGCTGTGAGAGCACTACAAAGTTAACTGGCCAAGCAGTTTATTAACAAAACAAAATGTATAATGATCTTGACTGAATACAATTATATTCATTAATATATGTGTTCAGTTATTACACTGAAAAAATAACATTTTACTCCATTAATATGAGACATATATTTGTATATGCTGTATATTTACAGTGTAATATAATAATCCTTGTGTTAAAGACTTGACTTTTTAATGCATATAGTCACTGCCTTAGCATGTTATCAAACTTTACAGCTCCTTCCGAGCTGTGGACATCTGGATTAACAAACACTGTGGCACCTGGCTTAACAGGTGGGGAAAAAAAAAAAGAAAGAAAAACTGTTCCACTAAAATATTTAAGATTTCTAAAAGTCTTTAAAAAGCTCTCCATTAGTTTACGACACACATACAAAATATGTACTGTTTCTAAACATTTCTTATTCTATCCTAATACCAAATTCAGAGTGATTAAGTTTAGATATAACCACATATAACATAATTTACCCATCTGATTGTGGTTCTTATATGCACATTTGTATCTGTATATTATATACACAATTGTTGTTGGATATTAAGACAGCAACTATTTAAAGGTCCAGTTCTGGACTGGAAGTCAATACAGGTACATAGCAATGCAATATGTAATACATATTATGTATTATATATGTATATTATATATATATATATATAAAATAAGTATTATATATGTAACAAAACATGTTATGACTTTATGAACTCAAGTAAGTCACTTCATCCTGTTACTTCATTCCCCTCTAATACCTTGCATCTCATGCTCATTTTAAATAAAATTAAATAAAATATAATCAAAAAATGAAGGTGAAGCACTATCTCCTATAACATTTGTATTTCATATTCAAAATACAGTGCAGTAAAAAGAATATTTTACTACCATAGAGAAGATTATATTTCTTTTAAAAGTTAAAATGAAATAGACTTTTCTCTTATATCTGAAAAATATTTCTTTACATGTGCAAGACAGTCTCCATTTTTCATGTTGTGTTAAATCTTTAAAGCTATACTAATATTGTTGAGATTTGTGGAGAGGGGACATTAAAAGCCTGAGAAATATAATTTTTTATTTTTTCCACATTTAAAACTCTTCATGCAATATTTTTTTTCATTTGAACTTATTTGAGGTAGTGGAAATTCTTTTCAAAAAGGAAGCTTACAACCTTTGGATATTTATAATGTGTAATATTCCTAAAATATTCTATAATATTCATTTTTGTAAGCCTTCTAATGTCAGCACTTTAAAAAGAATTCTTTAGTTTTATATAGGTACAAAGTTTGACTCTTTAATTTTAATAGAACAGCCTTTTGGCAGCAACTTGGGCATTGCCAGGAGCAACTGTGGCCCTAGGGAGCACTGTTGTCCAGGAGCATGGTGACCAGGGCATACAAACAGGGATTGAGAGGGTGCAGCACCTAAGAACTGGAGCTCCACACCAAGTCAGAAAGTTATGATATAGGAATAACTGAAACATTCTAAGACAACTCACATGACTAGAGGATCATGATGGATGGCTATAGGGTGCAGGTGTAAAGACAGGCAGGGAAGAAGAGGGGGAGGAATCACACTCTATGTTAAGGAGAAACTTGAATGTATAAAAGTCAGCTACTGCAAATGTGGAAGCCCTATTGAATGACTCTGGATCAAGATTAGAGGAGTCATCTCCAAAGGGGATCTTACACTAAGCATCTGCTACTGACTTCCAAACCAAGACAGTAAATCCAATGAAGCAATATTTGGGTCACTTAAGCAAGCTTCAGGTCAACAGAACCTTATTCTTTTGGGTGATTTCAAATACAAAATATCTGTTGAAAGAACAATACAGCAGCTCACATGTCATCCATCAACCTGGAATGCATAGACAACTGCTTCCTCATAGAAATGTTCGTTGGGCCAACCAGGAATGAAACAGTGATGGACTCAGACTCAGATGGGAAAGAATCTGTGGGAAGTCCAATGAGGATAAGAGACCTAGCAAGTGCTGCGAGTTTTTCAAGAACACTCTTCTGAAAGCACAAGAAGAGTCATCCTCTTTAAAGGTAATGGAAGCAGGTGGAGCAATAGACCTCCTTGGCTTAACCGCAAGCTTATGAATCTGCTCAAAAGCAAAAGAGAAGTATATCAGAGATGGAAAAGTGGATGTATACACATTGAGAACTACAAAGGCATTGTCAAGATGTACAAAGATAGAGCTGGCTGATGTCTTTGTAAGGCCACTTTCTATAATCTTTGAGAAGTGGAGATCAAGGAACATCTCAGAAGACTGGAAGAAAGCTAATGTTACACTCATCTACAAGAAGGCGGATTCAGGAAATTATAGGTCTATCAGTCTTACTTCAGTCCCTGGGAAGATTATTCATTATCATCTAGAAAGGCGGTCTGTGAAGTGGGTGGGGAAATGGCTGACAGGCTGCACCTACAAGGTTGTATTAAATAGCTCCTTTTCAAACTGGCAACCTGTCACAAATGGGATCTCCCAGGGATCAATACTGGGCTCAACACTGCCTGATATTTTCGTAAGTGATATAGATGATGGGATCAAGTGTACTCTGATGACATTTGCCAACGATACTAAACTGAGTGGAAAAGTGGACACTTCAGAAGGCAGAGCAGGAAATCCTGGGTAGACTAGAAGAGTGGGCGAACCAGAACTTTATGGAGTTCAACAAGGACAGCTCTAAGGCCTTGCACCTGAGAAAACATGATCCAATAGTACAGAACAGTCTGGGATCTACGTGACTGGGAAGCAGTTCTGTGGAAAGGGACCTAGGAGTCCTGGTAGACAACAAACTTGATATGAGTGAACAGCGTGCTTCTGTGGTAACGAAAGCCAACAGGATACTGGGTTGCATCAAGAAGGGCATCACCAGCAGAGATAAAGAAGTCAATTATCCACTTCACTTAGTGATTGTCAGGCTACATCTACTGTGTTCATTTTTCATCCCTGCTATACAAAAAAGATGTGGACTCTCTGAGAGGGTCCAGAGAAGGGCCACAGAGACGATCAAAGGACTGGGAAGCCTATCATATAAAGGGAGGCTGTGAGACCTGCGTTTGTTCTGCCTTGAGAAAAGAAGGCTTAGGGAAGACCTTATCTCCATGTTCCAGTATTTCAAGGCTGGACACAAATAATATGGAGACACTCTTCTTACAGGAGTCACATGGAAAAGGTGAGGGGTAATGTTACTCCTGGGAAGATCCCAACTGGACACAGGAGGAACATTTTTTCACAATGAAAGCAATCAACCATTGGAATAATCTGAATAATCTCCCCAGAGAAGTGGTAGATTCCCCAACGCTGGACACTTTTAAGATTCAGTTGGGCAGGATGCTAGGCCATCTTGTCTAGACTGTACCTAACCCCTTCCAACCTGGTATACTATTTCAAATTAAGAGTTTTATGCAAAATAACCTTTTTTTTTTTTTTTTTTTTTTTTTGGGTACAGCTGGTTGGTTTGGCTTGATTTGGGGTGTTTTTTTTTATTTAGCTGGTTGACCTATAGCCAAGCTTTAAAAAAAAAGAATATGCTCAGTTTCAAGCATAGTTTATTGAAATCAATGAGATAGCGCAACTACTTACAGTTAAAACCTTGGAATGTTTCTTGCTGGAGATCACATTTCACCACTGGGGAACAGAACCTGTTTATTCTCCTCGAAAAATTATCCTTCATTTATATAACATTTCTCCTAAAATTTTGAAAATCTGGAAATATATTATAATCTTGAAATACTTATTAAAACACATAATAACTGTCACTCATATTGCAGCAACAGTGCAAGTTATAAAGGTAGAGCAAAGGAGTTAATTCCACAGTTTACTCTCTCACACTTTTCCTTCTATAGATTGCCCACCAGTGGCTTCTGTTTCTTCTGGTTACCTTTGTGCCAAATTTGAGGAGTTTTCTGAAGATGTGAATGATCAAAGAACTTGCTCTCAGGTACTAACAATTTTAAAGGTAATAAAATTATCAAAGCAAGCACATTAGAAAGTTATTTATTTGAAAATGGGTGCATACTTTTTTTTATTATTTCTCATTTTTTTCTTATTTACCTCAATTACCTGCAATAAAAAAAAAAAATCTGAATATCAGGCAGCGAGACACTTGGAAAGAATACACTGTGGGAATTAATGTGTATGTAGCATGAGAAAAGGTGTAAGCATACTGGGGGGCTTAAAGGATAAAAATACACTTCAATAACCTCTTAGCCACTAAGAGAATGTCTTCACATATGTGTATATATTTTTGGAACCCTTCAGGATGAGTTATTATTTATAACAAGGACAGGACAAGGTTTTCAAGTAGGATTTGTATGCCAAAAAAATACTGCCTAATTTTTCTTGCAATTCCAGGTGACTAATGGAAGATGGTACATCTCCTCACAAACTTTATCCTGCCAATGTCCTTAGCCTGCTGCAGTTAAAACAGAATGCCACTGTACAACAAGGTGTTATTTTAGCCTGGTAGTGATATATGCAGTATAGGCTTTTCAGTAAGTTTTTGTTTTCCATAACCATTCTGACAGTTTAATACAACCTCATAAGGCTTAAATTAATTCTGAGGGCATGAAGCAAAGGTTTTGCTTCTTGTCTTCTTATAATTAAAACTGCCAGAAATAGGGATAATTTTATATCAGTCTTTTTTAATAGAGATTCATTTCTACTCTCAGTGTCTTACCTGAAATTGCTGGTCAACAGAGATGAATGTACATTTTCTTCAGAGTCATATAAGGGGACCTAAGTGATACACTGAACCAGCACAATGCCCTTCACTGCTGGAGCCTGTGCTGAAATGCTAAGACCATGCTTTAATTCATAATGCACACTAAATGCAATATCCCTGATCCTTCAGTGACAAAACTTTCACTGGCCTATTTGCAGGTTGGACTAGTCCCTGAATTACTTGTGCTCTCATTAAGTGTTATTTTCTATATCTATGGGTAAATATAAAAAAACCCAAAATTAAACACAAAACAAACTAACAAAAAAACCACCAACCCAAACTCAAACTGTTTCAGCAGAATTCTCTGTACTAATGGAAAATGGTAAGAACTGTTTAAGTCTCCTTGAACCTGGGAGGATTAACTCCCAAAGCATCTTACAATTCAGAGAGTAACCCAAGTGTTCACAGAAACATATTTCAGTATTTGGTGAAAACATCCCTCCTTTGAAATTCAACCTTGTGATTTTGTAATTAAAAATATTAGTTTTCTAGTCTGTTATATGTTTATACTAGAGCGGTAACCCGATCCTCCCTCCTCCCAGTTTGGGCTACTAGTAACTTCCGCGTTTGTGGCAGATGACTCCCCATCCCCTGACTGCACCTCTCCGGGTATCGGAGCAGCTGGGTAACTGGCTGCAGCTGGTTCTGTGGGTGGCGGGGCTGCAGACCCCCGTGGTTCTGGTATAGAGACAGGTTTAGCAAATGGATTTATAGAGGCGGGGGGTGGGGGGTGGGGTAGTGCCGCAAAAGCAGAGGCAGCTGCCGCATGCTCCCCCTTCATTAACTGGAGAGTTTCTTTTACTAACTTCCAAAGGTTCACATATTTAATTGCCTCTCTTTCCGCTTTCCCTCCGGAAGCAATGTCCTCCCATAGGCTACTCCCTATGGCTTCCCAGGTGGGCAATTCAAACGCTACAATAATCCCTGGGATAAGATTTCCGTCCCATGCCCATAAAAGCAAGCCTTTCAGAGCTTGGCTATCATATTTGATATCTCTCACAGAGAGAATATTTTGGAGGAGCTTCACTACTGCTTCTTCCTCTTTAGAGATCGTGGAGCCCATCTCCTCCCCGACCGCTCACTTGCCTTAGAGTGAGATTCTGTGACGCTTCACGTCGGAGGTGCACCTCTCTTTCCCATGCGGTGGGCACTGCCGCACTTAGTTGCCGGGACAGCAACTGCTTTCGGTCGGCTTTTCACCCTCCTCAGCTACCTTCTTCACACCGCCTGCAGCTTTAGTAGTGAATGTGAGGCTCCCTGTTCGGGCGCCAGTTGCGGGAGAACATTACGGACAAACACACACAGACCAATATGATCAGGTGAATGCCAGTTTATTATAACACAAGTGTTTCTTGTATACTTTCTAGCCTTATACATAGATAAGTTGTCTACTTGTTATTTGTTAGATAGCTCAGCACACATCCTAAACTAA
>WTSP01023606.1:0-11507 GCA_025331215.1 Actenoides lindsayi
CTCTAGTGGGAGGTGTCCCTGCCCATGGCAGGGGGGTTGGAACGGGATGATCTTTAAGGTCCCTTCCAACCCTGACAGTTCCATGATTCTACGAAATAATCTACGCTCCAAAAAAGCCCGGCTTGCCTCGGAGCACAAGCACGGGAGGTTGCTGGTTCCCTGCGACACCGGCCGAACGCAAACCCCCTCCGGCTTTGTCCTTGAAACCCAAAGAGCTGGAGTTTGCCGCCGATACGGAGGAGGCGGCGGCGGCGAAACCAGCCCGCCGAGGGTTAATAATTTCCATCGCAATTGTGTCATCTCTTCGGGGACCTCTCGCTCATCTTGCGAGCGCGGGCGCTGAAAGGCGAGGCGCGGGGGCTCCTTATTCAGCCGCACGCAGCTTCAGAAAGCTCCAGCCGGGCCGCGCAGCTGGGCTCGGCCGCCTCGGCCTTGCAGATGGACGGAGAGAAAGGATTTGTGTGCCTGCCCGCGCTCGCGTGCGCGCCCGTTTGTGCGCGCGCGTGTGTGTGTGTGTGTCTGAAACCTAATTGTCTGCTGTCTAATCCGTCAGCCGGGGGGACAGCTTGCACAAGCCCCTTCCAGGCAGGCTGATAAATGCGGCGCTGCCAGGCCCCTCTGCGCCGCGGTTCGGTTTAATTGGCATCGCTACGTGAGCGGGCTCTGCGCGCGGGGAAGCGCGCGGCCGGGCTCCCGAGGGACGGGCTCTTGTGTCCGGCCTGGGTCTGGGGTCCTGGGGAACTGTGTTTGGCAAAGGGGTGTGAAGGTAACCCAGTGTCGGGCTGGGTGAGGTTAAGGGCGGCTCCGTGTCGTGTTAAACTGGTGACACTGGGTGGCACTGAGTGGTCCTGCTCTTACAGACTGTATCTTGGGGTATCTGTATGGACTGTATCATCACCCCCTGAGACTGGGCCGTAAAGACACCCGGCTGCTGGGATTTGGGGATTGCCATAGTATGATGCAGAACGTATTGACTGCAGCGTGCTGGCTCAGGGATGTCATCTGCCATCCTCAGCGCAGCGTAAGGTGCTGCACGGGGTTGTCCCCTGCCCCGGCTGTCCGCGTCCCATCCCTCCTGATCAGCATTGATGCATCTCTCGAGCACCTTCCAGCTCGGAGCACACGGCAGCTTGGAGACCCCGCGAGCCAGCGTGGCATTTTGTCTTTAATACCCCTCAATGGATTTCCCATGAATTTGCCTAGTTGATTTTTGTAAACACGCGAGCTTTAATCATCCCCAGAGAGCTGTGGCAAGGGCTTCCACCGCTTAACCACACACCACGTGAGGAACCATCTCCTCTTGTTTCTTTTGAACCTCCTGCCTCTTAATGTTATTGGATATCTCCTAATTCTTTTACGGGGAGATGCAATGAGCAATCAATCTCAGTTCACCTTCTTGAGGCCACAAATGTGTCTCTTTAGCTGCTTCCTTTCCCGGCTGAGATCTTCCTTCTTTGGATTAATTTTTTTGATCATCCTACTCCAGCTCTTTTTCCAGCTCTACTAGTGACGTCAAGACTCTGCGTGCGGTGACATCCTCCTTCGTCCTGTGATTAAAGGTGATGTCACGATTACAGCAGATGGTGTTTGCATCAGCATTGGTTACTCAGTGCCTGTTGATGTCAGGAGATCCTTGTGGCCTGCTCAGTCACAAGAACTTCTCATGAAAATGCTGATCCTCAACCTAGAGATTTAATAATAATAATATTTTTCCTCTGAGCTGCCTGGCTGAAAGAGACAGGGCCCAGGTATTATTTATCTGGAATCACTCGCTGTGCTTTGCAAGCTGCTCCTGACTTAAAGGAGTGATGTGTCCATGCTGTTTCATCCCCCTCCAGGTTGGTGCCCACCAACTCTCCCATCATACATGCACATCAGGTTTCAGGAGAGGTGATTGGCGGGAACCAGGTTTGCAGGTGAGGGATTACAGGATGGCAGACACTGGTGACTTGTGTGGCCGTTAGACATCTCCCTCACGGCTGGAAAATCAACTCTCTGGTGCTGCTTTACTTTTTTTGCTGCTTTTTGGAAGCTGAGGGGAAGAGGAAGGGTGTCTGAGCCCAGGGTCACCCAGGCTGGGTCACAGTCTGGCACCTTCAGCCTGTTCACCCCGTGCTCTCTGCCTGGGGCAGTGGGACCCCCTGCCTGCAGCTGCCCCCCGCTTGGCACCCACTTGGGCAAGACCCCGGCTCACCGCCCTGCCCTCCTGCTGCTCTCTGCTTCCCCATCCCTCCTCCTCCTCCCTCTCCCTTTCTCCCTTTGCCCTCTGTGCTTCTCTTTCTCTCCACACCTGCTCCTCTCCTTCCCTCCCCTTTTCTCCTTCCTCCTCCTCCTCCCCTTGCCTCTCTCTCTATCCTCTTATCTCATCCCCCTTGTTTTTCTCCTCTCTGCCTGTCCGGCTGATTTACATGCACGCTGCGTTGGAGCAGCTCAGCTGGATCTAATGCCTCCTGCCGCGAGGAGCAGAGCCAGCTCCGGACTCGGTGCGGCACTTCCCTGGGCAGAGGCAGGGAGATGCTCTGCGCTCCCCGCCACCTTGGTCCACGCTTTGGCCCCTTTCCGCATCGCCTTATGCCCTTTATCCCCTCTCCTTCCCTTCTACATCCTTTATCCGATGCTGCTGCCCTCACTGCTGTCCTCCCCATCTCTCCTGCCAGGTCCCTGACCTGTGTGCCTGTGCTGCCCAGATCTCCTCCAGCCTCCCTCCTGGGTGGGTTCAAGAGGGTGGACCAAAACTTTGCAGCCAGTCTGAGAGCTGCTGGCTGGTTTGCTGTAACTGGTGCCAGTATTGACCTGAAAACCCGATGCTGACTATTCCCAGATAGAGCCCATGTGTGTGTGTGTTCCCCCCACCTCTGCCGGGGTCCCAGGGCCTCTCTCCTGTGTCCTCGTGGCCCCGGCTACTCACGGAGCTGGGATCGAAGTGCCCACATTATTCCCTGGCTCTAATCACTCCCGTTTCCATTCTGCTGATTTGCATTTCCGTGAGAGGAAGATGCCCTGATTAATATCCCCTCAGAAGAGCTTTATTGCAATGGCTCCTGCCTCTCTAATTGGAAAGTGGTCTTAACCTTTCATGCGAGTGGCTGGGACATTCCCTGCCCGCCAGAAACCCTGGGGAAGGGTCTCGCTCATCCCGAATTTCAGGAGACTGGGAGGTTTAGAGGATCCAACTCTGCCTCTGAAGTGAGGCAGGAACCTCTCTGCCCGAAGAGGGCACTCCTGGGCATCATACCCCTGATACCAGGGCGTGGGACCATCCCCAGCACAGCGGGTTGTCCAGACAGGAGTCAAGGTGGGGGACACATGCCGGGAAAATCCAAAACCAGTGAGCACCCAGCCAGCCCCGAGCGATCGTCTTGCTCCCCCCCTCACACCCACGTGCTAGGTAAGGAAGGGCCCATGAAAGAGTGTGTTCGTTTGGTGTCGACAGAGATGTTCCAGTTTACCTTCCTGTGGCTGGGAGGCAGGATCCGACCCGGCAGCAGGGATCCTACAGCTCTTGCTCCCCGGGGAGTCCCAAGCCCACCACTAACCCGCGCTGGCAGCTTGAAAGCCTGCCTTGCACTTAGCTGCTTTCTGATCTTCAAAGGCTCTGAATGCCCAAGGAAATCAGACCTCGTGCCTTTTCTTCCCGTGCAGTCCCCAGATCCAGGCTCTCACACAATTTACCGTCCCCGATACGTGCCGCTCCTGACCGCGCGTGGGGCAGCAGCATCGCTCTGCCGCTTTTCCTGGGGTGCTGGAGCTGGGCAGCCCCGGCTGTGCTGCCAAACTGCTGCTCCTCACACGCTCCCAGGGGCTCCCCACTCCATGGTGCCAAAGGCAGGGCCAGGGAGCTGTGCCAGCACAGGCACCACCACGTTTATCCTGGCTTCCCAGCGATGTGCCCAGCAGCAGAGCCTGGCAGCTGCCTGCTCCGGGCAGGTCCCTCAGTCCTTTGCCAGTGGGTTTTGCTGCTCCATCCCCCCGGCCGGGGATATTTGGTCCTTGCAGCTGTGGAGCTGCTTTTTCCCTGTGCTCCTCCTGAGCTTGTGATGTGGCTGATCTATGAAGACCTCCAACTTGTCTCCCGGATGCTTTTACCTCCCCTTCCCCAATCTCTGTCTTTCCAAGGTTACAGAAAAGATCATTTTTTAATTCTTTTTTATTATTATTTTTTAATTTTGGTACTTAAGCTGGTTGAGCAGCTGCAGCAGTGAGTGTTTCTGATAAACAGCCCGGGAGATCCAGAGAATAATCTCTCTGCTTGGTGACGGCAGAGGCGCCTATCACAGCTGCTGGCAGCACGCAAAAAAAGCTGTCCTCAGCCACTGCCTGCTCTGTCAGCCCAGGGAGGGGAGAAATTGCCTCCATCCTTAATCACAGAACTTGAAATCACAGAACTTGAAATCCCAGCCAGTCTGCACCTTTGATTCTTCAAGTTCCCAGGGTTTTGCCATGTGGGCATGCAGAAGAATAAGCAGCTCTTGGACGGGAGCAGCAGTTGGAGAAGGGAGAGGGAAGAGGTTTGGTGAGCAGCAGCTCCTCTCCTTGTGCCAGGACTTGCCACCCAATGACACGTTCATGGCACCTCTCTCTTTGGGAAGGTGGGTTAAGGCTGTATTTTTAACACAGAGTCACAACGTGCTGTCACCACGGGTTGTTTTGTGCTCCAAAGGTTTGTGTGACTCTGCCGTGGCCGGAGGGGGTACGTGGGCTGACGGACACGCTCGCCCGAGCCCTAGCGCTGGGGCAACCCCCCGAGAGGTGTCAGGGAAATAATGGTGAAAAGGGCAGATGAAAGGATAGAAAATCCCAAGGAAGGGCCAGAGAGCTTTATTCTTGCCTCAGATAAACACCAGTGAGAAAGATGCTCAAACTTGTCCCTGTGTTATAGACCAGGTTAAAAGTACTTAAAGGGGCCTCTGAGAAAGATGGGGACAGGCTTGTTAGCAGGGGCTGTTGTGACAAGACAAGGGGTGGTGGTTTTAGACTAAAAGAGGGAGATTTAGACTGGATAGAAGGAATTTTTGATGCTGAGGGTGGTGAGAGCCTGGCCCAGGTTGCCAGAGAGGTGCTCGATGCTCCATCCCTGGCACCATTGCAGGTGAGGTTGGATGGGGCTCTGAGCACCCTGCTCTAGTTGCTGATGTCCCTGCTCACTGCAGGGAGGTTTGACTAGATGACCTTTAAAGGTCCCTTCCCACCCAAACTATTCTATGATTCTGTAAGTGAAAGAGCTGGGTCTGTGGCATAGGAACGGCCCAGGTTTATGTATGTTGTCCAGGGAAGCCAACATGCTGGTGCTGGACTGCAAGATGCTGCAGCCAAGAAGGTAATGGACTTCTGTCTGAGAACGTGTGATGCTGAACCCATACCTGTCAGGGGGTCGTTCAGGGCTGACCGCACCTTGATAACCCCACAGTGACCGCAAAGCAGCGTGCAGATGGAAGGTGTCTCTGCTGGGTGCTCAGCACCGCTAGCTGACAGCGTGGCACCCGTGCACGTGGACTGTCACCGCTGACGGTCCTCTCAACCCAACGGTGGAAAGACCAGAGCCCACCGTGCTGGAAACCGGTGTCAGAGTCACTGGAGATTGCCTTTAATGAGACAGATAAAGCACAATGAAAAGCAGATGAAGGTGCAGGGCTGGGGGAGCTGTCCCAGACACAGCACCGTGACTTTCTTAGGGGGAAGTTGAGGTTGCAAACAGTGGCAAAGGTGCTGGAGATGTGATCGTAGGAGATGGTTGCCTTGCATGGACTCAAAACCGAGTGCAGTTCAGTCCTTTCCAGTGGTTTTTGCAGACATCTTATTTCTCTGCATCCCACTGAGATACAAAGCAGACCCCCGTGTCACACCTTTGGGCTCAAGGTACATAAAGAACAGGGTCAGCATCATCTCCTCTCTGCTCCCCTGTCCTCTCCCTCCAGCTCCAGTGCCTGGGGTGGGATTTGAAAGCCCTGCAGTTTCAGGAGGCAACTTCCCAAACACATCCCAGTGATGCTGATGGAAATCACCGACTGCCTGAAGCGGGGCTGCTGTGGCCCGGGGCTGCCCAGGACGTTGGCAGTACATCCCAAACTTTCCGTTGAGCTCAGAGCATCTGAGCTGCTTCTGTGAAAATCCTGTGCTGGGTGAGGAGGCAGGAAAGGGGCTTTCACTCCAGCCAGGTCTGTTCTTGAGCAGAGTGTTGAACACAGAAAACACTCCTGGTTTTGAGCAAGAAACACTCAGGTGTTGACTATCAATGTGAGCTGCATTGCTCAGGCAAATGGTGTTTACACCCCGAAGCCTTCAGACTTTCTAGATTTCACCTGCTTCTCTGCAGAAACCCCTTGAGAAAATGTTACTGAACAAGGCAATACTTGGGTGGATAAATTGCCTGGAACAAATGAGCTGGAATTCGTACGATCCCATCCTTCCTGTAAGAAAGGTATCACTCCGTAAGCAGTCTCCAGGGAAAGTGCCCACCCTGGGGAGCATCACCCCAGGCTGCCTATGTCCCCTGCTCTGGACCGAGCTGCCTGGGCTTCCATCTTCTGCTTCTGTCTTTTTGCCTTCTCTTCTTGAGAAGCTGGGGGGTGGGAATTGCAAACAGCAGCAATGCAAGTTTGCTCTCCTCTTTCTTGCCATCCCAGTCCCGGGCTGGAGGGAAGAGGGATTTGGGATGTGCTTTAAAACCAGCTGCAGAACTGGGGTGTTGAGATGGGGGTTTGATGCTGTATCTTGCTGGTGCTGTGGGAGCCAATCCCGCTGCCAACGGCATTCTGGGCCACGTACCCTCCAGTCGTCATTGCTCGTCCCTCTCATGGTGCAGCTATTTCTGCCTCAACTTTCCAGCAAGCTGCCTCCAACACTTCCCAGTCTAAAACCACGCTGGTTTAGAGAGACAGTTTCTTTCCCGCTTCTGTGTCTCATTTGCATATATTCGCATAGCACACAGGTTTCTAGGAGGGGAAGAGGTGCTGGAGAGGCACATCCTTTATTCCTTCCCCCCCCCCCCCTTTCAACAGAATTGCATTTATTTCTTTAAAGCCAGTGCTGTTGCTCTGAGGGGCTTGCTCCTTGCTGGGTCCTGTGGGTGACTCAATGGTGGACAGAGGTGTTGGGCTGGTGCCCTCAGGCCCCATCCTGGCACCTTTGCTCTTCCCTCGGACCCGTTTCCAAAAGCTCTCCCTGGTCCCTGCCCACTACAGAGCCAACATCAGATGGCCAAAGGTCCGCAGCCTCCTGTTGAGGACCATGGGTCCCCATCGGTGATGGTCCAGCATCTTTCTGGGTTGGACACTGGTGGATTTGGGGGGAATTGATGGGCTGGGGCGAATTGGCTTCTCAGGTCTTTATTTTTCCAATTTTCTATTCAAACTGGAAATGCAAACAAGCCCCCCCCTTCCCCTCCAAAATCCAGGTGGGCAGAGCTCTCATCTTTGGCAGTGAATCTTCCCTTCCAGGGATGGTCTCAATGTGAAACACTTCTGGAACCAGATGCAAGCTAGGTGTAAACTTACTGGAATTGCCTTTTGCTGTAGTGGTTGCACAGGGCCTGGTGCTTGTGACGTCTTCCCACAGCATCTCCTCCAGTGGGCTCTGCTGCTGCCTGGCCTTGGCAGGGGAGTAAAGACTCCCTCACCCCAGCTCAGGGAAAGAAAACACCATTTTCCTGAGAGTTTGCTGGGTTATCCTTCTCCTGTCAGGTCCCTCTCTAGGTTTGGTTGCCTCCCTGGTGCTCCTGAAGGGCTGGTCCAGCTCTCTCTCCCTTGGGATTTACCACTTCTCTTGGGAAACAGCAAACCCTTTCCCTTGGGATGGGTTTCATCAACTCCAGCAATGGCCCTTCCTGCCCTGAGAAGAGAACCTCTCATTTCCCTCCTGCCATAGCCCCTGTTACCTTGGGGTGCCAGAGAGGTGGGAAGCTGGGGTGACACCTGTTCAGGGGATGTGGCAACCCCCAAACTGCTCCATCCAAGAGAGCAGCCTTTGGTGTGAACCCCCAGGAGCCGGGCAATTGAGATGATGCATCTCAGTGTCTTGGATCTCGTTTGTTGGTGGACCCAGAAAGATTCCAGGCTGGGTGTGGGGCTTGCCTTAGAGGCCATCATTTGTGAACCCCTCACGGTGGGTAAATTTGAGGTGTGGTTTTTAACAGATATCAAACCACTGCATCCCCCCAGCCTTACGTGTCTGCTCATTTCCACATTAGCCACGTTTCTTCTTGGCTCCTTGCACAGCGTGGGCTGACTGCGTTGCGTGGTGGGAGGCTTACAAGTGCTCAGTGCCTGCATCCCTGGTGATGCTCGGGGACAGCCCTGCCTGAGGGCTGGGCGGCCTCTTTGCACTCTGGGGTTGTGCTGAACTGGTCAGTCACAGTAGAATGGCCGTCCCTTGCAGGCAGTGACACTGCTTGTGACAAGCTAATATTGCTTGTTATAAAGAAATGTAAAGAAGTGGGTCCAACCAACTCCTCTGCCTGGTTCTCTCTTCTCCCTGTCCTCAGAAACATCCCTTCATGTCTCTGCTACACTGCCCTGTGCTGTGAGAGGGATCAAGGTACCTCCTTACTGGCCTACTGAGGTGGAAGGGCAAAGCAGCAGGAGAATATCATATTGGGGTCTTGGTCTGTCACCCACGGGGCTGTGCAGATGCTGGGCTCCCTTCAGCTGGACTTCTTCCTCCCCTAGGACAAGGTGAGGAGGAGAGACCAGCCCGTGCGCACGGATGGGGAAGGTGCCAGCGGCCATTGCCTCATAGCACGTGGCTCCCGGAGCGGTGAGGTGCAGTATGTCGGGGTGTTGGGTGAGAGAGGACCAGCCCCGGGCACGCGGAGCTGCCTGGAGCATCTCACACCTGGCCGAGGTTGAATTTTTTTTTATGCGACCTCCTGCGGTGTTGCGGTTCCCGGTGTTTCAGAGCGTGGAGACAAGCTGCTGAGCTGCCGACCGTGCTGGAAGCCGGCTCTAACCGAGCAAGGGGCAGAGCTGGCTGGCTGTGGCCGGCAGGGCAGGGCTCTGCCATCCCCGTGTGCCACCGAGGCAGCGGGGCAGGGCAGAACGGCGCGGGGGTGCTCGGCCGTCACCGGCCACAGCCTGGCTACGCGGGATCCGGGCTGGCAATGCAGCGGGGCTTGGCAGATCTCCACGCTGGAGACCATCTCCTTTGAGACCTGGACTCAGGCTATCAAAACCCAGAGCGTTCTCCGGGGTGAGGGTCACGGAGCCCCCCGGCCCGGCTGGGGACAGGGAGGGGGTGCGGGAAGCAGGCCGCTCTTTGCTCCCGTGCCCTCTCCCTCGCCAAGCTTTCCAACTGCCCTGCTCAGAGGCTGTTTGTCTTCAGCTTGACCGTTCCTCCGCCTCCCCCGCCTGTCTCCTCTGCTTCCTCATTCTCGGTGTCGGGTTGAGCAAGAGCAGAGCGGAGCCTCCTCGGGATCAGGGTGAGGCCGGGGGGGCCTCCAGTTCCAAGTTCCTTTTTTTTTTTTTTCCCCCTGTAATTTTTTTTTTTCTCCTTCTTCGCTCTGCGCACAAAGCTGGGCTATGATGAAACTCCAGCTCCGTCTTGCTCGCAGCATTCATGCACGGCACATGCTGGAAATAATTGTCCTTGGTGGAGCTCTGCAAGCTGCAGAGCAATTTAACCGAAAAGAGGTGGAAAGGAGTTTTATTTCTCCACATTGTGTTGCGGGCTCGGTGCAGCCCCCGGGGTTCATCTACAAAGCGGATCGGAGGCAGGCACGAGCTCGGGCTGGATCTGCAAGCCCTGCGACCATGGCCGTGTAGAGCCAAGCCTGAGTTAATGTATCTGGCCGTTCAACAGCGCTTACTGCATTGGGCTTGCCGTGGCTTTGATCCGCTGGAGCTCAAGCAGAGCGAGCCGTGGCCGCCTGCAATGCCCCGCGTAGCGCGGGCACCACGAGGGGCTCGATGCGAACCCTCCCCGGGGGCTGCTCTGAGCTCGTGGATCAGATGCTGCCGTGGGAATTTTTGGAGGTGCCAAGTCGTGCTGATAAGGGAAATATGCCGGGTGCACGCTGCGTGCAGAGCCCTCCTCGCAAGCCGGCCTCTTCTTTATGCGCCTTAAATAAATCACAGATGATTTTGCGAGTCTCGCTTTAGGTTTTCTAGCTGTGCAAACTAGCTGGGGAATGCCTGCTAGGAGTGTCCTGTCCTTTGCATTATTTTGACGGGCAGAGGAAAAGCACGGTGAGCTGAAAGATGAGGGTTGGCTTCAGGACCTTTGGAAGGTGTTTGGAGTAAGGATTTTGTCTGAGCTGCCTTAAGGAAAGGGCCGGTCTTTGGTGTAGAAAGACAGGGCAAGGACACCAAAATACCTCAGTGACTGAGATTTTGTCTTACCCGACGAGAGCTCCCTGTCCTGAGCTCCAGCATGTGTCAGCAAGGGTTGCACGTGGGGATCTTGTGCTCAGCACCATACAGGATATAGCTTATTCTTCTTTGGTTTGCTCATTAGTCATTCCAAGTCCTTCTCCTTCTCCTCCAATTCACACCACAGTGCTGCAGTTTGTCAGGCTCTCTTGTGGAATATCTGTCCACAAAAACATTTTGTTTTCTTCAAGCTGCTTTTGCTTTCCAAGTGGCCAACCCATTCTTCTGTGACTCTCCATAGACTTCTGCTCTTGGTCACCAGGGATCTCCGTTTATTGTCCATCTCAGCTGACTTAGTACTTTGCGGTTGGTCAAGGTCAGATGTGACTGTTTCCTGATCCAACTGGAGGAAAGCCCAAATCCTTTTGCTGTGAAAACTTGGGGCTGGTGGCACAACCATCCAGCCCTTGGTGAGGGGGACCTCCTTGCCACTGCTTTTTGGTTGCACCAGCTTTTGGTTTCTAAGTGCCAACTGGAGTGAGGAGCAATATGCAACCTCTAAACTGCTTTCTCCTGGGTTGGTAAGATGCGATCTCATGTGTGCTCCTCAAAGCTGCACAGAAAGAGCTTGTTGCATTATTTACTCTGTTTTGTAGATGGAGCCAAACCTGACCCTGGTCTTGCAAAGGTGGGAGTGAAGCCCTCCCAGTAACACCGTTGGAGCTGCTGGGGCTGGGCTCAGGTTTCTTCCCAGGCTGGTTCCTTCGGCTCAGCAGAGCCCGTCCATGCTGCCCCTTGGTGTAACTCTGACACGGGATTTTTTACCTCGGCTCAGCCCTGGTCTAGCTTCCCCACCCGCCAGTGAGGATTCGTGCTCGGGGTGCTGGAGCCAGGCTGACCCAGGGCCGGGCAGCCCTTCACAGGCGCTCAGTGGGGAGGCAGAGCCAAATTCTTGACTTCTGGCCCTTCGGTGTGGGGTGGGGAGGAGGAGGAAGGCTGCGCTGTCAGCCCCATATGGAGTCCCCCCACCCCCTCGCCCATGGAAATGGTCCCAGCGAGGCGCTTTGCCCACTGGCAGCCGGCTTTGCCCCCATCCATCCTTTCTGAAGCACAGAGCTGGGAGATGGGACACCCATTCACCCGCTCTTCTGCCCCCCCCCCCCCCCCCCACTCCCCCCCCCCCCGCACCCCCCCCCCCCCCCCCCC
>WTSP01023610.1:0-17517 GCA_025331215.1 Actenoides lindsayi
TAAGGCTGAGCTATGGCTGGGGTAAGGCTGAGCTATGGCTGGGGTAAGGCTGAGCTATGGCTGGGGTAAGGCTGAGCTATGGCTGGGGTAAGGCTGAGCGATGGCTGGGGTAAGGCTGAGCGATGGCTGGGGTAAGGCTGAGCGATGGCTGGGGTAAGGCTGAGCTACGGCTGGTGCTCGGTCACGCAGAGCACCTCCACAGTCAGCTCGTTAGCGAGGGGCTGCAGCTTCTGTCGCTCTCTGGAGGGGGAACTGCGAGCTCGGCCAGGGAGCAGAGCCTGCTCCCCGCAGTTGGTTCGCAGGGGACACTCAGGAGCAGAGGGGGTGAGGGAAAAGCTGTTAATGGGATTGCAGGACCCTACGCTGCAGCCGCTCTGCTAACAAAGGAGCCAGCCCGCAGGGCTTCCCAGCCAGGCAGGAGTAAGCAACTTCTTTGCTGATTAGAAAGGTTGGCTGCTCGTTTTTCTGAGGCTGTTACGGAATGTGACCTTGGCAGATAAGCAGGTTTAGCACGGGGCATTCTCCACAGTCACGACTCGATATATTAATGCTCAGAGTAGAGAAGGGAGCTGGGCTGCTCTGCCCCCCGAGCAGTGTACGTGCCGTCAGCGAGCGGCTGCCAGCGCAGGCAAGCGCGTGTGAAACCCAGTGGATGCCAACTACAGCGTGTCTCCAGAGCTCCTCCCAGCTGGAGCGAAGTTTTATCCCTCAAATCCTGAACCAAACAGAGCTTCAAAAACAAACCCTGGTCCGGGGAACAAGCATACTGTGCAAGTTAAGCATCTGTGTCCAATAGAAATAAATGGAAAGATTTTACACAGCTTCTAACAAGAGCGTTAAGAAAAAAATTAAATAAAAACCAGGCAGTGTATCAGGCACGGATGCTGGTGTGCGATTTAAAATGGCATGAGAAACCACTGCTCTGAGAGAACACCTGCATACACACCCGTGGTCTGTGAGGTACGGGAACAAGACCACTGGGGTTGAATGCAGTGAGAAGGGAAGGAAAAGGATCCCCCAAATACATGGAATTATAGAATCATAGTATTATTTAGGTTGGAAAAGACCCTTAAGATCATCGAGTCCAAGGCTTGGTTTTACATAGAGAGGTGTTGCACAAGCTGTGCTCCCATCTCCATTTTTCTGCTGGGTACAGGAAGGGGGGCTGGCAAGGAGACTGGGGATATAAACCTCTGTTTTCTGCCATCTAAAGCCACTTAATCTGTTTGGAAGCTCTTGCAGCTCCTAGCACTGAGCTGGGACTCCTTGCCTCTTCCGGGAGGCACATGGGCAGCCAGCTGTTTACAAACAGGTAGGGACAGAGGCAGAAAGCCAATTCTCACAGAAAACTATCTCCCCAATCCTACACATGCCTGTAGGGAGGAATGTGAAGGATCAAGTATTTCCACTTCTCTCCATTCTCATTACTGTGGAAGGGAGGGCAGGTCTTTCTGACCTAGGTGTTGTACAAACACCCAACTGGAACTGCCTGGGTGAGAAGATGGAGTAGTTAAGCCCCGCACGCCTCCAGTCTAGCCCTAGGTTCAAAGGGGATGGAGGGAAGTTTCCACCCTGCTAATGAAGGGTCTCTGTAGGTTGTTTGTTGCAGTTAAGATGGTTTCTCAAATAAGTACAGGAAAAACACAGTTTAGGGAGAAAAAAAAAAAAAGAGGAAGGAGGGAGGAGCGATGAGAAGAAAAGAGCAGGGAGGGTTGGGACAGAAGCAGGGAGGGTTGGGACAGAAGCAGGCCAAGTTTTCCTCGCCAGAAGAAAATGTTAACGGGTTTGGCTGGGGGCTTGTCCAGCCCCAGCCATGTCGTACATATGCGGGAGGGGAAACAAGCAATATGAAACACATGTCTGGATAAAAGCAGCAGGACAGGACTTGTGTTACAGCTGTCACAGTGCACGGGCCTCTTAGCCTGACTGCGCCACAAAAGTGGTTATGGGAATGGAGGTACAAAACAAACCAAGTCTGATAGAGCCGAACCTTTCGGTACCACCACTTCTGACCCATGCAGCCTTCAGTGGGCCTGGGAGCAGAGCTGGATGGCTGGGACTGAAGAGACCAAGAGGGAGCTGGGCAAGGAGAGCAGCACCCACCCCTAGCCTTCGCGCAGGCTCTCACCCCTACCCCGGGCAACCACAACTGATGTGGTACAAACCAGCTTCTTCTGAGGAAGCAGCTGTTGTAGCCTTCAGTTTAAAGTTCCTACACCCCAGGATTAGACCAGCATATTTCAATAAAACTCAAAAATGCATGTCATTTCTGAGAGATGTAGGTCTGAGACCAGCCAAGGACAGGGCACAGAGGTAGCTGCAAGAAGATGAAAGTGTCTCCAACGGTCTCTCAGGGGGTTCCAGCTGCCTCACCTCAAACACCAAACTACCAATAGATCTCAGTATGTTTGTGAAGAAACTATTTACAAGGCTTTTACAGGCATCCCTCTGTCAGCTTCCTGGGAAATGGTTATTTTGCTAATATTAGAATAGACTTTCAGGCTAGATTGAAGCATCCACAACCCTAAAAAAATTCTCTTGCAGAAGAGATACAGGTTTATTTTTAAAATTGACCTTTTCCTTTCACTGGATGGCTCTGTGCTTTGGTTTCCCCACTTAAAAACTGGGGCTGGTAGTAAGGAATTATCTCATGGGGTTTTGTGGGCTTGTTGGTTGGATGGACTGGAGAAAAGGAGGGTGTTCTGTAAGAGGTGTAGAGACTCTCAGCTCAGTGCCCCAGTGGGCACCTCCACTACTGAAACTGCTGCTGCAAAGAATTCAGTGTCTTTTTATATTAATCTAATATTAGCTGTAGGGGAGAGAAGGAACATTTATGGTGCTGCCTCAAAGCCAATCTCCAAATAGTGGGTGGTGGAGATGACAGGGTACTCCAGCCAAATGGTTACCCAGTCAGGGCAGCTTTATAATCTGAAAGAACGTGTGGCCTTCTTTTCCAGACCAGTTAAAGTCAAACTTTTCTCCCATGACATTGAGCTGCAATTTACCAGTTTGGGTGTGTGCTGTTAAAAGGCTGAATTCTCTTGATACTGAAAACTATTTTCATCTGCTTGGGAATGAATTATAGGTCTGTCTGGCTCCATTTGCTCCTGTTTTAGGAAAAAAGGGCTTGTCTGTGAACTATAGTTAAGATTCACGTGGCCAGTCAACTACAGTCATGGCAGTAACACTGCATTAACAATGATGAGGGAAAACCACACACTGATAATACAACTCCATTTCTATAGCCCTTTTCATCTCAGAAGTATGGTACAAACTTAGAACAATAAACAATCGCACAGGAGTTATTACATGTGCTGCCAAAATGCATCTAAACTGTAAGACCACCTAGCAGCCCAGCACTGTTTTAGGACAGGAAGCATCTCAGACCTTATCCATCTGAAATCAGAAGCACGTTTCAGGAACCAAGAACAAAGCTGGTAGGCTTCGAAAGTGGCCAAGCCTTCGTGTTCTTACGAAAGTGGCCAAATACAGTCAGAGTTTATTTTAAATTTTTAGACCAGAATAAAAAGCATCCCCTCCCCTTCAGCTGCTCAGCACTCTCCCTCCACAAAGTTGGGACTGCCTTCTGAGATTTGCCACCACAATTTATACAGGCTTCCCGTCCCTATACTGGTCCAGCTTCAGCCAACTTCTTTGACTTGTCAGAGTAAGAATAACAGAAATTACTTACTTCTCCACAGCCAAAGTCTTGGGAAAAAGACAGCCTTGCAATGAGAATGTTGCCCCGGCACTCTGCTTGCTTGGGCACACCAGGGAGGTCCTAGTTTGTAGGCTTTGTTTGCAGTGCTGCTGATACAGGCAGTGGGCACAGTGGGGGATACCCAGTGCACCCTCACTGGGACTTGCTGCATGAGCACTACAGACGTCGGCAGCTTCACCAACAAAAGCTGCCAGCAGGGCATCACGAAGAGATACCCCCCTCCAAAGCTTCATCTCCATTTTTAGATTACTGTGGCAACAAACCTACACAAGCAAAAAAATTCATGAAGGGAGCACAGTAAAACTGATGGATTGAGAGGTCATGTCAAGAGAAATAAACCCTGTAGAGCTTGACCAAGTAAGGAGCAACCACAAGTGGAAGCCATGCTTTCATCTACCTCCATCCTAGAGGGGCTCAGGGACTGAAGTGTAACAAGCAGTTAGCAAGCAGTGGTGACTTCATTCTCAACTGCAACAAAAGCAGGGACTTAGTGTCTATCTAAAGAGTTCAGAGCATGTTACAGACTCGGACACACAACAATTAGCAAACAAACCTCTGATGGTGGTTACGTGTTCTGCCACTTTGCAGCAATGAAGTCACTCAACAGAGAGATGGGATGACTTATCCACAACCAGTAAGCAGCACTGGAAGACTGCCTGCATTTACTAACTTCCAGTCCTGAGGCTAAACCACAAACTCAAATTTGTGTTATTTGCACGGAAATAGGCTGCTCAAATGCCACCAGGGTTATGACTAAACAAGTGTCTCATTCCTCAGCAGTAAACTGAAGCTCACCCACTGCCTACAGTTCAACTTTTGATGCACTCTGTGGAGACACACAGATAAGCTAGTCAGGTTGCTTTAAGTATTTTGGAATTGATGTAAATTGATCAGGTTTTTTGGTCTGGGTTTGGTTTAGGAAGTTGTAGCCTGAGAGAGACAGAGGGATGTGTTGTCTCTATCCTGCCTCATTCCGCCCCCCCCTTTTCCATCCCCTTTTCCTTGCTTGAAGCCTGGAAGCCACCACACACAGCTAGTTCACAGTACAAAGAAACCCTGACCAAGGCTTTTCACTTGAATGTCTAGATAGATAGAGGCCTTTTAATGGCTTTATTCTCAAAAGGGCTGAGCTGCCAAGTTCTCTGAGTGCTTCAGTGTGGCGTAAGTCCATTAACACAGCTCAGAAGGATAATGTCACTGCTATTATGGCAATTTTCACAGCTATATTCAGTGGGCACAGCAAGATGAATCTGCATTAAACCCAAGTATTAGCATTTTCTGGGAATGTAAGTCTACGGAAGCCCTAAACACAGGACATGCTGCTATGGTGTAAGGGATCATCTAACCCTTGCAGCTGACCAGCACCCCTGCAGATGTCAGGTATCCCCCTGCATTATCACTGAGCGCTCTCTTTCCAGCTGAAGCTAACAGCTCATGGCACATGTCAGATTCAGCCTTTTTTCTTTCTCAAAACCAAATAAACTCCAATTAGAAGATTTCTTTTCTTCTTTCCCCTGTGAGGCCTTGTAGCACAGAGGAGGGCAGAACACCAGATAGATCAGTTAATTTTAAAGAACAGACAGAAGAGGAAACAGCTGAAACCACGAATTTCAGGCTGCCACTCCAGCCTAGCAGGAACTTCCAAGCTGCCTGTCACAAGACATCAGCGTTGTGTTCACTTTCTTTTCTATGCAAGTTTCTCATCTCACCTCTCTTCACCCCATTTTCACTTCATACAATCTCCAACTAGAACTATGGAACAAAAGTTCACAGCATTAGCCTCACAATGTGTTCTAAAGACTACATTGCACTTGGTCATTCACTATTTATTCTGTAACAGGTTCTATTGGCTTTGCTGTGCCAACAGCCATGTCTCCTTTGCTCTGGAGGTTTCCCATCCTCACTGGATGCAGTTTTGAGGAAGGACAAGGAGCAAGGAGAAATTCCCAAGTGACAAAACCACTGGCAGACAATTACGTGCGCTCCGAACCCAACAAAATCTGTGATGTACCAAGTTGGGTGGCTGCTCTAGGCTCTAGAACAACACTGCAGCCTTAGAAAGTAAACTGTCAATTAAGACCTACAACCTTAAATTTCAGCCTCTCAAGACGTGTCCTAATAACAATCATTACAGTTACTGCTTCAACCAAATATCCTGCACCACCAGGCCTTTACTCCTGTTGGTGACTGGGAGCTTAATTGAACACAGTATAATAAAAAAAAAAGAATCAATTCTTACAGCTCCACTCTGAAATTTGTAAGTCATGTCATCACGGTTGTGCTGTACGTGAGGAAGATAAAGCAGATGCATACAACAACTTGTTCAAGTCACACAGCACTAGCCTTACCCTTACACTAATCCCTAGGGTAAGATCTTGATTCTGCTGAAATCAGTTGGAAAAACGTCACAACCAGAACCAGTTCTGACCAAAGGTTTTACGTCACAAGGAGAATGGAAGATACAAAAGCCCATGAATATAAGTAGTTTTCACGGTGAAGTTTGATTCTTTTTCTTTGTTTGTTTAAAATTGATTTGTTTTTCACCCTTTTGCTTTGCTCCACAAGCAGAAATCCCAAAGCAGCAAGAGCCCTTGGAACCACTGTGCAGTCAGAAGTGCAGCTGAGCAGAAAAACATTTGCTTCCTCACAGGTCGGTTGGAAACTGCACCACCGACATCAAACTTTGTCCCTGAAGAAGTTCAAACCAAGGTAAGCAAGCAACATTCCTTGCAAGTTTTAGAATAAAACCTCCTTCACTTAGCTCCTGATCTGGTACCATGGGACAGAGGAATGCCCATTACTCAGATGACAAGCTCTCAGCATTTTAGGCTAGGCACTTTGCTAATCCACCTGGAATTCTACAATCCTGATCAGTAATTTCACACTGTGCACCCAAACTTCAAGAAGCCAAGCTCTTATACTTGCTGCTTCTGATGCTTTCTGGTACAAACGCTTACAGCAGATTCTTCCTAGGAGAACTTCTGGGAAGGCAGAAACACCCCCAAAGGGAACAAACATTTTCAGGATGTTAGAGCCAGAAAGACTTTTTTTTAAAAAAAAAAAAAAAAAGTTTTTCTTCTAGGGCCAAGAGTAGAAAACACAAATCACCTCTGCCTGCACCACCATCTCTTGGAATGGAAACAAAACTGGAGACCTGCTGACACAGAATCCCACAGCACTGCGCCGGGGATAAAGCAGCCGTTTCTGGAGCAGCTCGCTCAGAGCACGGCAATCATCTGGAAAGAACTATTTAACCCTAGTCTCAGAAGTGACCTCTGCAGCTCAGAGGGCCACAGCTACGCCTCCCCGCTAAGCTGCGTAGAAATCTTTCTGTAGATGTCGTTTTTCCATCCACCCCCATCCCTAGGAAACCAGCTGGTTCCGATTTTGATTCCTTAGCTTGGATTTAAAAGGACAAAGAAAACCTTTTTTGAATTGCATAAACATACGAAATGTAATTTAACTTGGCACTGTATTATTGAAGCCCAGCGTGCAAAGCAACGGCCAAGGTCTCTCTGTCCTCAGTGTGTTTAGAAAAACCGAACTCCAAGCGTCCGTTTGTTTGATTAACCAAACCAGATGTGCAGTAATGAACTAACTGGCTTCTTCTGGAAGGACTGGCTTGGTCACTTGGCTTTGTGTTATCACCAAGATAGGGTATTAAATCGCAATGTTCGAGTCCCATAAAACAGTGTTGACTATTAAAACATCCACGAGCTAGCACATTCTGATAAAATAATGACATAAGAGTTACAATCCATCCAAGTGTTGACCTGTCCAAATGCTTGGTTTAGGTGGAACTATGGATATTTCTCAACAATATCCTATTCCAGTTACTGACTGAAGCATAATTTGAACTTCCATAGCTCTCATGCAAGCTTGTTTGTTGCAATGCCTTCCAAAATCTTGCTCACAGGGAGAAGAACAGCAAATACTGGTGAAAAAAAACTGAGGCGTAATTTTGACTAGACTAATAATACTTTCAGGAACAATACATGATCATTCTTCCTGAGAATAAAGAAGGTGTAAGACTACAGAGCAGGGCAGGAGGGATTAGCTCCATGAGGGAGGTACCTCCCCAATAGATCCAGAGTCTTTTCTCTGCTCATCACCAGAAGTGATGGGTGGACATCCACTGTTCAATTCACACATTGCTCCATTAGAAGAGACTGTGACTTAAAAGAAAAAAAGCTCTGTTTAGCTTGCCCTATACAACTTGCATTTATCTGTAACCACTTGAGAAGCATCCAGCTGTCCCCAGTGAACACAGACTTTAGCTCTTAATATCATCATTCAGTAAAACTGATTGATAAAACATTATTAATGGTCTTATGGTGAGGTGTTGAAGTAAGTGCCTTAGTTTTTGAAAGGGCTTTCTTTAGCTGAAAGTGCAGGAAGTCTTCAAGGGAGTCTGCTTTGTGTTACTTGGTAAAAAACAATTGAAAAATATGTACCACGGGTGTTCAGTATTTGGAATTCAAGTCAAGTTAGAATTGGATTTCTTTTTGAAAGAGCAAGTTAGCACAACTGGAAGAAAAAAAAAAAGATACTTTCATTGGGTGAAAGCCAAGGTGAGGCACTGTCCAGTTCTTCTTCTGTACCTGCTGAAGTGTCCCTTTAGAAGAAACACTGTTTTGCCTTTGCTCCACAGTGCAACTGGCAAAAGCACCCTCAAAGCACCCAGATTTTGAAATTAAAGCAGTGCCAGAACACGTAGACAATTAATAGTCCTCCACCTTAGCTACTGGGAACAAGGACTGAGACCAGATAAACTTGTTTTCCTTGTGATCACCAGCTCTATAAGAAGACTGGCAGCTTCCTAGCATTAGTCAGTAAAAAGGTTTATTCTCTATTTGGTTCTTGTGCAGTATAACGCCTGGAGAGGTTGAGCCAGAATGTCTTCTGAAGGCTTTCTGAAGGAAATGCAAACCATTGGTGAGAAGTTTCTCCTTAAGCTCCAGAAACTGCCCAAGGCTGACCCAGTGGAGATCGTGTCCTTTTGTGTGGTTCTTCTGTTTATCGGTGAGTTTATCGGTGGAGGCAAAGGGGTGTCAGAAAGTGTCTTCTCTTCTGGGGGGGTGGCTTGCTCCACAGGCTCTGCTGGTGGTTGTTGGTGTTGGCAGTTATTTTTAGGCTGTGCTCTGAGGCCCAGTTTAATTTCTAGGTAATTTTTTAACACCAAGTGTGTAACACTACATAAATGCAGAGCAGGATAGGCAACAGTCTAGCTTTCCCCACAGCTCTCCTATTTAAGCGTTGGTTTAAGCAGCAGTATTTTAACCAAGCCAGAGCTGCCCCAATGTTATGATGCAGAGGAGACAGTTTGTAACAAGTGATACTCCAGCATCTCACTGCCACAGTAATGTCTGAGACTGAGTGTCATTCCTGTGCTTGGTTCAGTGGAAGCCAGTATGCTTCAGATGAGCCTGATGGTAATGGCAAGATCCCTCCTGCTGCTCTGTGTGGGGATGGCATGGAAAGAATAACAGAGAGTTGCTTGATCAAGGGGGTGAAGTTTGTTTAGACAATGGGAAAACAAGCAGGAAGGAAGGCAGGCCCTCCCCCTCAGAGAGGTACACTGCTCCCAGCTAAAAGGAAGGGTGTGGATCCAGCTTGGACACTCCTCCCTGGGTTGGAATTCAGAAAGACACACCTGCTGCTTTATTTTTTTTTCATACCTCCAGCTGGTTCCCCACAGGTCCGGTAACCTGGCAGCTCAGCTCCAGAATTTTAAGGAACACAGGCACACACATGTGCATGTTCCCACACTCTTGTGTGTCTTGCAGGATTAAACATGTCATCCTTTTCTATTCCAGATAAATTAAGATATCCCTCCCAACACTGACCATTATGCCTAGTGTAGAATAACAGTAAGTTAGCCCACTGCTCTGTGAAACAAAACCCTGCGTTTGAAGTATCTCTTTTCCACACTAAATACAGAAGATACAGAAGGACAGATCTCCAGATGCTGCAGGCACACAGCTCTACTTAGTTATTGCACATTGTCTCCAAACAACAGCCCATTAGGCAGGTAAAGATATACCCCACACATAGCTCTTCATCTCATGAAATAACCAGTAATGATTGTCCAGATTAAATAAGTAACTAATAAAAGAGAGCAGGAATTTTGGAGGAGGGAGGTGGGGATATAGGCGGGGGGGGGGGAAACAGGCAAGAAACCAGTTCATTCTGCTGCTCACCAAAAAACTTAAGAGGAGACATAGGGTCACGCTGCAGTGATTGCTCCTATGTCATGAAGCAATACCCTTTGCTTCTCTTTCCAGTTACTGTTCTGGTGCTGATGATCATTGCCTGCAGTTGCTGCTGCTATAGCTGCTGCAGCTGTGACGGTCGCCCTGACCACAGGCGTAGGAAGATCCAAGTCCGCCCAACTACCCATTCATGAAGTGCAACAAGAGGTCACACAACCTACTATCAAGGACATGCCTGGGCACCGTGATTCAGTCCTATGAGAATGACTTTCTAAGCTAGCTCGCTGACAATGGCAATAACAAAACTAATTAACATGACTCAGAGGACCAGAAATCCCAGCATGGAATTCCTTCTGTCTGTGACAACCACTACTGGGTGACCAGAAAGGTAATGCTGCTTTACCATCACTGTCACCCTCTTCTGGGGTGGGGGGGCGTGGACACACGCTGCTGAGAAAATAGACACACTGTCCCAATGACAGCCCTGACACTGGGCCAGCCAAGGATTCCCCCTGTGAGCACCCAGCCCCAGACCACAGCAGCGACCACGCACACCCCACATGCCAGGCAGCGCCTACTCTCTTCACAAGTGGCTAATCCAGAAGGATGGTGCTGGCTGCCAGCTAAACCTGCTGACATCACTGGGACCTCCACGTGCCCAGTATGTACTGGAGCAAGCCCAAACCTGCTCTCTCAAAAGCCACCTGCCACAGGCATGCTTAGCAGACATGTCTGCTGAAAACAAGAAGCCGTGGACCTTGTGATCCAGACACGCCAGCTATGGCTCCCAGTTACGGCCGGTAACAAACGCTCCCTGCTTTACCTCAGCGTCGGTACAAGGAGGGGAAATTGCCAAAGAGAAAGATCAGATCACGTGCAATGCTCTTTGCAAACAGAAAGATGAAGGCAAAAGGGAAAAACTCACCCATGCTATGGCTTCATTTGATCATTCTGCTGCTAAATGTGCTCCCTCCCCACCCCCTGTGTGATTCTGCTCTTGTGTTTGTCACAGGTGAAGGAATGGTCCTTACAGAGCATGGGAGTTAGAGATGAACAAAGTGCTATCCTTACTCCAGGGACCCATGTGCCTGACTCCCTGCACTGTGTGCAGTTTATTTTAGTGGACATAAATATTATGCCTAAGGTATGTTTCTTAGCATATGCAGAGGCATTTCAGAGGAGTGACAGCATGGTAACCCTCACTTCAGGGAATACATGGAGCAGCTGACAGTGGGCATTGTGACAAAGCAGAGCCAAGAATGGGCTGTATGGCTGCAGTTAACAAGTGCAAATAAATCCCTTTTCCATGTTGCAGCCACTGTGTATGTTTGGTTTACACTTCAGTGAGCTTCAGAAAGGATTTATGTAAGTACAAGGCTATGGCTCAGGCCATGACTTTCATAACTGGGACAGCCAAACAGTCCTACTGCATCTAACTCTGTCAGCTGCTAGTCTCTCAGCCTCAGGTGTGAAACCAAGCACCTTTATGAGAAGGTATAAAAAGTTAGAAGCATATAGATAAGTCAGCTTCTACCCTGGCATTTCAGCTGCTAAGTGTAGAGGAGTCAAAGGGATTACAGGTGTATATCCCAGAGCCAGCATCTAGCTTGAGAGAAAAGAATCACCATGTTTGTAACAGTGGGCTTTGAAATGTTGCACTTCAGAAGGTGCAAAACAAATGAAAACTTTGTAAAGAAGCCTTTCTCTGATGCCTGCACCCAAATTAGTAAAAACAACATTACATCAGTAGCTTCTCCTGTATTTAATGCACTTTAATTTCTGTAAAGAAACTCGATTTCGGTATTTTGCATTTTTATACTGCTGCATTGGCCTGTATCTGCAGCCAGCAACACAGAGGAGTCCCAACATGAAGAGAAAACCCAAATTCCTCAAACTACTAATGTTACTTTTAAAATAATAAAAACTTTCCAGCAGAAGTGAGGATGTTCCTTAGAAAGTAATTACTTGAGCCTCAGCTTGACAACTGCCCAAAGGAGCCTGCACTAGTTGGAGCTACTGCCTGCACAGTTACACTGAGACTAACAAAGCTGGCTCTTATAACACTGCCCCAAAGCTTTCACCCCAGACCACTACGTTAGGGTAGGACAAGCTTCAGCATGGCATCAATTTACTCTCATCCACATTCCGAGATGCATCACACTCGCCTCTCTCAGATATGCCTTAGGTCATTCCACCTACAAACACACGGCAATCAAGGTGACATAGGAAGGCTCAGAACCTCTTTTGCAGGAGACAGACTCAACAGATGTTTCTGTAGCTAAGTCACGAGGCCCGTGAAAGAACAGAGCTGACTTTCTTTCCTAGCCTGTGATACACAGTGGCAGCTACAGGAATTAACAGAACCCCATTGAGAATGTTTCAGCAGCATGGAACCAGGCTGTGCTAACAGTCAGGAGGAAGCTCAGCAGGCTGGAAACAGACCAAGGACTGGCAGGTTGCTGTCACTAGAACAAGCTGCCAGGCCTTATCTCGACAGGAAAAGCGACATGTCTCCCAGTTACAAGTTAAACCACTGACAGATACCAGGCAGGGGGACAAGAGAAATAGCTCCTGCCTTATCTCTGCCACTGGAAGTTCCTGAATTAGAAACAGAATCAACAAAACTGTGTGTAAAAAAAGGATAGAAAAGGAAGCAATTCTCTAAAGAATTCAGGTGGCTTTTGGGAGCAGGGGGGCAGCCACCATATAGAGGTGGGGTCCCTGGACTAATTTCTACATACTTGCTTGGACCTCAGAGGCCTAATGTTCTGCATTGTACCATTTTGTACCACTGTACTCCTCTGGACTATTCCTGTACTTGGTGTTTAGATAAGCCAGTGCTTGCCTAGGCTGGGTGGGGTCTGCCACCTTCTTGCATATCACAGATCAGGTTGGCCTGAAAGATGCCCAGCAAAATCCCCAGCTTACTGCAGCTCTTCAGCTTCTGTTCACTAGAAACATGCCAGTCTCCAGGTCCCTGCTCACCACTCACACAAGCTTTTGTGTGTTTGGCTTCAATCATTACCCACATAAAGGGACCTGGAACGCCTCAAGCACTAGTGAGGATGGATCCTCTCTGTTTCAGAAGGCAAAAGGAGGTTCAGAACAGCACAGACTAAAGCAAGGCTGCTTCAAACATAGCAGCTCCTGTACACGTTGTGAAAGCCTGAGTAAGCCAAGAAGGAACTGCAAGGGAATATGGTTACTTCAGTCCTGATGATACAAGTGCTGAAATGGTTCCTCTCCAGGGACAGTGAGGCCAGCCTCTCCAGTAGAAGTGGTTGAAGTTTTACTGACTTAATAGAATAGCTTCTATTCTGTAACATCATCCCTCTGGTTTCAAAGTGAGTTGCTTGGCTTGTGACAAACAAGTTTCCTTTTACACACGTGCAGTCTCAGACACCACACTCTCCTCCCCTTCCACCTCTCTTCAGCACCATCCCTCTGGTCTTCTTCAGCTAGGAAAGCATCAGGGAGTCAGTTTTATTGCAGCTAACAGCCGTGCAAGGCTCTGTAATGAGTTTATCCACCTGAACTGTCATGATGAAGTTTGGACTGGAGGGCAGTCTTGTCCACAGTCTCATTTTAGACATGACAGTCTCCTAATGGAGATTCCAGTACAGATCCAGTCAGAATCCAGGAAACAAAGCCCTATTCTCTTCCCCACAAGCTGCAGCCTTCCCCAGTCAGAGGACACAGTGGCCTTTACAAGCACCGGAACAGGTGCATGAGTGGCTAAAGCCATGGAGAGGAAGAAATGTCTGAGCTACAGCTAAACTAGCTCTTTTGACTACAGCTTTGATTAGATTGGCCACACCTTTGTGGTAAGAGCAGCTGTTAATCATTTACTGCCCTACAAACAGGCACCTTGTACAAGTCACCAGGTGCAGTAAGGGGGTCCCTCACCACAAGCCAAGATCTCTTGAAGGAGGTACAGAGGAGGCACCAGCAGAAACACCTATTGCCAACGCAGCCACTTCAGGTATTTATAAAATCCCCTCTAGCTCTCCTACTTCAGGAGAAGTGAATCTCTTTGTGGTTAGCAAAAGGGACAGGAACTTTCTAGGGCGTACAGTCACACAGGGCTTCTGCCTCTAGGTCCAGAGCTAGTATCTAGGGCTGTCTCCTTTTCAAAGGCAAAGGAAGCTATCCAGCTGTTGCAGCTTGTGTGCCTGTTGGTTAGAGACTGGGCATGCTGGTTTGCCATCGTTCCAGAAAACAAAGCATGAATTCAATATATTTGGCTGCTGAGAAAGAAACAAAAGCTTCAGCAAACTGAAGCGTGAGCTTGTGCTCCCAGTCAAATGGGACTTGCTGAGAATGAAACACGCTTTACATGACTAATCCTTTTCCTTACAGTATTGATACAGACATAACGACTAGCAAGTCAAGCAGATTTTCAAGGATAACAATGGTCTTTTCCTGTATTAACATCTGCACAGCCATATTTGAGAGAAAGGGTGAGAAATAACCTATCCTTTCCCTTGAGCAGGGAAACTGCAGTGAAACCACAAGATACTCACAAAGAGATGCTGGATGTTCTTTAGAAAGGTGATAGCCAAGTCATTATGCAAAGTATCAATTAAAGAGCAAGTCTGTAGTACCCACAGAGATCTGTTTAAATTATTGCTGAACTTAAGTCCTTCATGGGAGGAAAACTTACACTTCTGTTGCAAAGTAACAGTATTACTAAAGCAACCTGTTAACAGGAGACCTTTTTGATGAAACTAGACTATTCTAAGCCCTTTGGAAGTAACAAGTTGTACCTGAAGACCTTTGCTTATTGTTGATGAGTATTTGTTTGGGGTTTTTCTTTTGCTTATTTTTAAATAAGTGTTCATTTAATCTCTAGCGTGTTCTCAGTTTAAGTGCCCAACTCCTTTTTAGAGATCTTTTCAATGGTATCAAGCAAGTTCTCCCACTGAATACTTGTCTTTCATGTGTAGGCTGTACAGAGGTGAGGGGTTCATACTGAACATGCTGGGAGAGACACTAGATATTCTTAAACTGTGATCAGAATAAATCTCAACTGCCAAAATCTTGTAAATCCAGCAGCTTTCCTCTTTACATCTCTGTAGATCTGATTGTGAAACTGGCCTCAGCTATCTTTCTGCTGGTTTATGCTCCCTTTTCTGTGTTTTCTCTCCCTCGTGGAAGAGGGGTGCCTGCAGGCACAGCCAGCGGCCATGGCTATGCTGGGTTCAGCACTGTGGCTCAGAGCATAGACAGGATACACCAACACCTGATACTGTTCTTGTCTGCCTCCAGCAGGGTTGGAGCCAGCATGCCATTGCTGCAAGAGGCATCCTCAGATCTGGAAGACCTAAAGAGACTGATTGTTACAAGTAACTGGGCTCTCGGAGGGCTAGTGGTGATAGGTGTCTTCTGTCTTGTTTTTATTGCTCTCCTCTTATTTGCTGCCATCTTTGGGTGCTGCTCATCTCCAAGGCACAGACAGAGTGGTCCATAAACAGGAAAGCTGAGAGGCAGTACTTGAAGCCCTGCAGCTAAGCAGCAGTCAGCCCAGCTAAAACCTGCCTGTGTTGTTCATAGAGAGCTTTTACACCTTCTCTCCCTGGGTGGTTGTTTCTCCCCATGCAACTTTCCTGCATCAAGAGCAACACACCAGTGCCATCAGGTTTTTCTGCAAGTCCACAGCAAACCCAACATGTAAAGCTATCTGTATTCAGGAACTGCATGACAAAGCCAGACATCAAAGCCAACTCACCTCTGCCTGATTTTCATCTTTCAAAAAAAACCCAAAACCAAACCCACATGTGAGATGTGGCAAATGGTCAACCACCCCCTAAAACTGATGCCTGCCACTGCTGCAGTTACCTGCGGTTTTTTCCATCTTGCAAACAAGCAACAGATCAGAAAAAGCTTTGTCTAAACCCACTTTCTAAAAGCAGTTTACATCATCGTTCTCCTGTCATACTCAGAAAATAGCCTAAATATACTATGTAAAAACTTGCTTGCCAGTATACAAGTCAGTCTTTATTTGTTCTTATTTACAACCTTGCAAGGTCAGAGTTTCAGGTTTGCTTTCAGTGTTTGGATAGTGAATAGAACTGTATGAATTCAAACTGTAAAAAAGAAATGCAATGTGGCATTGCTTTACCAGTGTCACTCTCCTGTGCAGTTAAAAGCAGGGAAGCCAGTCAGTGATGCCACAGTCTGTGACTCTGGGATGTATACAGCATGTTATACAGTAGGAAGAATGTACCAGACTGGGAGAGGGAAGAGAACAGAGGGAAGATGTGTGATTTCTAATTAGGTCAGTGATACTCCTTTACAGGAAATCTCTCTTTTATGTATCCAGTCAAATCCTGTTTCCATTACTATTCATCTGAGCAAAGGAGAATGTTTTCTCTCTGTCTTTGCTCGGTTACTGCCTCACTGCTGCAGGGCAATTCTAGAGAAGGTCCTCACTTCAGATAGCAAGCAGGAAGTGGTAGATGCTGTAAGGTGCTTCCATGGAGCCTAACTCATGCCCTCCCCGGGAGACCATCCTGGAATGTCCTGTGACTGCTTTCTGGCTTGTGCAAGCTCAGTTTGGTGATCCCAGTCCAGTTCTCACAGCACTAGTGTCCATTCCAAGAAACACCTGTCACAACTGACTCTACTGATAACCAGCTTAGGAGTTATGGAGAAATAGATCCCAAGATAAGGTTTCCTGAGGTTAGCATCTAACCAGAAAGATACAGCTACTTCTCAGATTATACAAAACCCAGACACAAACAGCCGTCTGACCACTCTTGCTGTGAGTTGGTGATACTCACCAGAATGAGAAGAGGTGCTTAGCCAAGTATCCACTGACCAAACTCACGTAGCAAGAAGTCTCCTAGTAGCCACTTCGCAGAATCACCTTGACTTTGGGCAAAGAAGTGTTCCTTCAAGTGCCTCAGGACTACTCACTGTTGTGCCATGCTTCAGTACAAGCAAGACTTTCCCAGAGCAACCCAATAAAAGCAGGATTTGTTTACCAAACATGACAAGGAGAGAACATGCTCACCAAGTAATGAGAAAAGAAGCATGTGTTACATTCAGACCGAAAAAGTTGCCCTAGACAGAGGTGTGAAAAATGAAACAAAATGCAGCTTTGAAAGCAAGACACATGCTGACCATTTTCACTTAGTGAGCATACACTGCTCTCTTAACTGGCAGAATTACAGCTTTGATGTCTTATCCAGAATAGAAGAGCAATTAGTACAATTACAGCTTACAAATCGTGAACTAAACCTGAACAATACACGCTGTGGTTGCTAGTCTGCATTCAGATTGGGCACGTCCATAATTTGGGCCTGTTTCTGAAACATTCAAAGCACCATCAGCTCCTTCGAAGGTTGGTGAGTATTGTGGATACTTAGTACTTTGCAGAGTGGAGCCCCTGAGATTTGGAGAAACATTGACTCTAAATGCTTCTGTCCCACACTGATTTGGTTATCATAGAATCATAGAACACTTTCAGCTGGAAGAGACCTTCAAGATCCTCAAGTCCAACCTTATTCCTAGCCCTATCAAAAACCACTAAACCATGTCCCTGAGCACAACATCCAACTGCCCCTTAAACACTTCCAGGGA
>WTSP01023611.1:0-10369 GCA_025331215.1 Actenoides lindsayi
GGTGCGCTGCGGCTCTGCGACGCGGCGCGGGGGGGGGGGGGGGGGGGGGGGGGGGGGGGGGGGGGGGGGGGGGAAGAGAGACAGACGCGCTCCCGGCCTACTGACCTGTGCCCTAGCGCATCCTTCTCCCCCGAGAGCCGGGCGGAGGCGGCGGCGGTAGCTCAGTGCCGGGTAACGGCGGCAGCGGCGGGAGTTGAGGCGACACGGCAACAGCGGCGGCGGCGGCGGCAACGGCGGCGGCTCCGGCGATCCTGCGCGGCGGCCCCGCCCCCTCCTCCGGCCAGAACCAGCGCGAAAAATCCGGGCCGCTGATTGGCCGCCGCCGCTGCGCTGCCCCTGGAGCGGCTGTTTCAAATCCCCCCGCACGGAGCCGCCCGCACGCGCGGCCCGGCAGTGGCCGGGAGCGGCGCCAGCCTCGGCCGCGGCCCCAGCTCCGGCCTTGGCCAGCGAGCGGGGCAGCCCGCCCTGGTAGGGGCCTCCGCCGGCGGGGAGGAAGAGGAGGGCAGGCCGGGTGCCAGGGGAGGGGAGGCCATGGGGCGAGGTGGGGCCGAAGGCGGGAGCCGTGTGGGGCCCAGCCCGCTGGGCACACAGACACACGCACACACCTGGCTCGCCGCGGCGGCGTCCCCAGGTGAACGAGAGCGCGTCAAGGGCCCGTCGGCCCCGCAGAGGTCGGTGGAAAACACTTAAAAAATGTTTCTTAATATTATTGTTTATCCCCCCTCGGGCCCAGGGGCGGTCGCCATGGGCCGCACTGCTGGGTGAATGTGCCGTTCTCATCCGCTGGTCTCAGCAACCCTACACGTGCGCTCTCCAAAAAAATCCTGATTTAAGCCAAATGTTTTGACTTTCCGTACAACTGCACACAATTTTTAGGCTGTAATAGTTGTAAGAACCCGAATGTGCCTGGCTGCAAATTACCCGGGCTGTCTCCTCTGGAAGTATGGCCTGGGGTTTTTTGTTGGTGATTTTTTTTTCTTTTAAAGCTTCCATCACAATAAGTACATGTGCTTGCAATTTGTCAATTGAAAGCACAGCATTTTTTTTTGTTGTTGTTTTTTTTTAAGGCCAAATCGTGAAATATCTGTCACGTTACGATCAGAACAAATATTGTCATGAGCCATCATACCAGATAATGTAAAGCAGGTAACGGCCAACTTTTTCAAGCTTTCGAGGGTTTGATAAAGGACTTGTAGAACCCTGAGAACCTGGGTTTTCTGCACAAGGCCGAGAATCTAGTTCCTTGCTGCTATGGATACTGTGCTAACCTGGTAGCTAAGGGCCTAACTCAACACCTGTGAAAGGTAAACAGTTGCTGGTATGCTCCCCTCCTCCATTATCATCACAAATTCTGGGTAATAGTGAAATTACACCATCTGTTACAGAAAGGCTCAGATTTTTATTTATTTATTTCTCTGTGTTCAAATTTGTTGATGTTTTCACTTGTGTGTTTAATGGTGGGTACACATTTCCTACCATGGCACTTAGCAGTTTATCAGTGCAAACTTAGTGTTAATTAGTAGTAAAAAAAATCATCGGTTGATTAAAACTTTAATCTCAAGGTGATTTAAAGGAAGTCTGTCTGTAGTGATAAAGGTACCTTAACTTGTTTTACAGCCTTTCTGTAAAAATAAAACCCCAAACATTATCTTTAAGGTGTTAGACAAACAGTATTTACCTTCTGAATGTCAGTATTTACAGCATTAAAGAGAAAGATAAAGTGCTATCACATTTTAAAATAGCTAATTTGAATTAAGAGTCATGACAATCTTCTCTTCCAGCTGCCTTTCTGAAGTTACATGCATTACAGGAAAAAAAACCCCCGATGCTTTCTAATTTAAAAATAGAGGCACTATTATCAGTACAAATAAACATTAAGTACAAATATGTGAATCCTGTCATTTTGCTACACGAGGGCATATATGGGTGTGCTTTTCTTTCATAGGCAAAAAATAATGCTAATGTATTGAAAATACAAAGCATGATGTGTTTGCAGGGGTGCTTGCTGTCTTACCCCCCTGCCCTCTCTCCCCCCAAAAAAACCCAAACCCTTGCATAAGAAATCAGGTTAGTTATCAGTAATTGGCATGCTACAAATGCTTTCTCTTGGGAATAAATTCTGTTCAGGCTCAATGATATAAATTTATCTATGACTTATACAAAGGAAACATCTTTTGTTCTGTGCTGAATGCATGAGATCCTCCAAATAATGTAGTTCTCATGTTTGCTGTCTGTGTCAATTGCTTGAGATCGAAGTGGAAAGATTTTGCTGTTGTGGTCAAGGTGACAACAAACCCTCCTTAATTCTACAGATCACTGGCCTTCTCTGTACTACTAAGATTTGCAACCATGTAATTACCTCCTGATAGACCCACCATGCAGATTTTCAGGAAAGCTTATGCTGTGAGTAAACACCTTTATCTGGAATAGCACTGGTTTAAACTGTACATAGACACTGGTGCAAACTTCTCCAATGTTATGACCCTTTTCAAAAGATACCATGCTTTTTTTTTTTTAATACAACTTATTGTATTTATACAACTTGAGCAGATAATAGTATTTGTTTATTGATCATGCCTGTTTCTTTTTGTGTCTTAAAATTTTATTGCTCCTTACTTGCAACTTTTATGGATATATAGAAATAGTATCAAGATCAATATCCCTCTGTTCAGCTCAGAGGAATTTAAATGTAGTGGTTGAATATTGTTCTAGAAATACGTAAACATTTTAGAGATTATCAATTACTTACTAGGCTGAAAGATAATTTGCAATTTAAACAATTTTTCAAGATCATTTATTCATCAGTAATGGTAGTCCGTGTCCCTGACCTTAGACATGTGTTAGGAAAGGCTGAAATGCTGAAGCTGAAAGATGTTGTTGCCACCACAGGGACAGACGGTGCCAGAAAAGCTAAGGCCCGTGTTGCAGTTGCTGTAGTTTCACCGGGTTACGCGGAGCGCAGAAACAAATTCTACGTGTGTGGCACTACTCTGTGCAACTGTGCAGAACTCCGTCCTCTGAGAGTTTGGTCAGCTTTGTTAACAAGTAGATGGGGCACATTTTGGGGTACTTGTTGCTGTTAGAAATAACGAAGATTAGCAGTGGCTGTGCTGAAGCTTTGCTTGTCTCCGGGCAGAGGCCAATCGCAATGACGGTGCAGTTAGGAAGCACATTTAATCTCATTGTAGATCTTTGTGGCAGGAGCTTCATGTTTACATTTCTCTCCTGTACAGATCCGAAGGATTGATTGCTTTCTGAATTCCTTTCTTGCATCCCTTTTTATTTTTGTTTCGGGCTTTTCTATAATCATCTGTTTACTAAGTGTTTTCCTGAAAGCAGATCATCTTGGTAGCAACATAAACATAACTACAAGTAGAATTAAAATGATGATACGTGGGTGCAGTCAACAGGTTAATCAGATATTCCCAAGTTAGTTCATACAGCAGAACTGCATGTCCACAGTGTTTATTGTACTACATATGTTTCATGAGATAAGGACTGTACTAGGCCATACAGAATCTACAAATGTAGGTTGTTCTTGTTTCACAGATTTTTCCACCTCGTAGGGGCTAAACACTGAAGACATTGTAGTTCTGCTTCAAAACATGAATACACTGGAAAAGTTAATGCTGCCCGTTGTCCTGTTTTGTTGTAGCACTGATGCAGAGATATCTTCCCAGCACTGTCCCTAGTATCACCATTACTCTCTCTTTCACTCTTTCACCCTGGCAGCTGGCAGCCCACCACCTGAGCCAGCATCGCTTTGGCCAGCAGTGCATGTTTTTCCTTCGGATTAACAGTGAGTAATCGTTGTTTCCAAGCTGCCTGAACCCTGTCTGAACCTATCCTTAGCTACGTTAGGTATAGCTAGGCAGAGCCTCTGATCCTTCAGCATGTCAGTTTGTCATCACAACTGTTAAGAAAAATCTTTATTTACATGTAGGCATTTATGTCTTTGGCCATGCAACATGCTGCACGCTGCTTAATGTGGACAGAACAAGCTGCTGCTGCAGAATTAAGAAAGAATGACATATAAAACTTAAATCAGTGTTTCAAAATATTTTATATTACATGTAGCAAAGTCATCCTAAAATTATAGTACTAATTGTGTTCTTGAGAACCTACACAGACATTTGCTAATTAATTTGCATGAAGTTCATTGAAAATGGTTATTTAAAAAATTCAGAATTGTGTATGAGTATTGTTTTTACTTTTAAATTAACTTGAAAATGAGAAAGTACAGGCTTTTCAAAAAGACTTTTCATATGTTTTGTGTAATCTTGTATGAAAATGGAGTAATAGTTTTTTTTAATTGAAAGTTGATTCTTTGGGAAAGAAAATAATCTGCTTAGAGAATTTCAAACAGAATTAATCTCTGTCCAAATGAGAGAGATCTTAAGAGCAACTATAGCTTATAGCTTAAATAGTGTTCAGAATAAAAAATTATAACCTTGATGAAAATATACAGTTGATTGTGAATCTTCTTCATATTATAAGTTACACACCTGTCTGTTTACCAGACACATTTTCAGTTAGGAAAAGAATGGAGTAAATGTCACTTCTCTTGCAAATACCTATTTCTCTTTGCATCACTTGTGCTGAGCAGAAGGAAGGGAAATGTCATTGAGGGAGCAAAATGAAGAGGGAAGTTGAAGACGTGAGGGAGTGGGATACATCTTCCGAGCAAGGCAGAGGCCAGGAGAAAGGAAAACCGAGGGGCATGTCCCTGCTGTTTTCCACTGTTGGGATGATAAAAACCAGCTGTATACCAGTTCTAAGGAGCTAACATGCTCCAGCCTGGTATAAATAACTTCAGTGCACTAATAAATTTATGTATAGAAGTTATATGTCTCTAATTATCTTCAACATCAATATGACTTAATTTAAACATTGCTGACATGGAGAATAAAATAAATCTAATCTATGTAGAAACACCCAGTGGAGGATTCAAAACGCATTAACTCTTCTATCTATTGATAGCATAGTATGTTACTGTGTTTATAAACAAATTTAATCTCATTTATAAGTATAAATACTGAAATACATTCATAATCAGAATTAATGTTTAGCACTAAAGAGCAAAACTACAGGTTTTTTTCAATATGTTTGGTATGCATTTCTAAATCTTGGCTTGCACAGGCTAAAGCTTAACTCTCTAACTCTTAGCTTTTGAGGAGCCATAACGTAGGCCTGAATGATAATTGTACTGCAGTTCAAATTACTGACTTAAGCTTAATCTTATTATTGTTCGGCAATAAACGCAATGTGGTAAGTTATATAGCAGTGGAAGTCTTCAAGCTGTGGGTTGCTTTTTTTTTTTTTTCTTTCCATTTTGGCAGAGAAGTGACTATTGATGTTTCCACTCTATGCCAGTGCCAAAGAATAAAGTTTGTTAAGGGTTGAATAGGCCAGATAGATAATGCTACTTCTGTTTGCAGCAGACGCTAATGCAGTGTTTTATTTTGCACATATATTAATCTTTGCTGCCTCAGTACAGAATGGTGAGGGTAACTATGTCGGTCCTAAAGGTTAATTTCATTCTTTTTTAAAGGCATGCCATTATTCTGTTAACAGTAATTGCTCTTTTTTGAATGATTAATTTGATCGCTGTTGCTAATTATGTTGGTGGCTGGCAATTTCCTGTAGCTGCGATCATATCCCATTTACTCAGTATATATGCCTTGAGAAAAATGCTCATTGACAGATGTTTTCAGAAATATCCACTAATTTTGAGAACTGTTTGGAGACTTTACATAAGATGCCTAGTACTTGTTTTATATTGGGGTTGAGTATGTGCCAATGTACTTGCCAAATGAGGGCTGAAACAACTGGATTTGAGGCACAGGATGAGCAGGTTTGCAAACGGAGGCCTAACTGTTAAATTATCACCTGTGCTGTTTTTGATGTGAAAACTGAAAGAAGTAGGACATGTTTCTTGCACATTTTACCATGTTCTTACACTCTTCTTGAGCTTGATATGCTCACTCCTCTAAGCTATATTTGTTCGCTTCAGTTCCTGTTAATGAGCCAGAGCTTAGACTTGGCAAATCAGTACAGGCATTCTGAGACACCCTTGCTTGATGGACAAGCCCTAGCAGGGAGTGAAGGGTGGCTGCTAAGCTGCCTGCACGAGTTCTACTGTGGTTCATTGTCAGCAGCTCAACCCTATATGCAATAGTGATCCCACCGCGGCACTTCTGGCTCCAGCCCACTTACAGCAGCTGAACTAAACTGTGATTCAAATGAAGAATGTACTTGGCCAGCTCATAGGAGACCCTACATGAAGATTCATCCGCCTGACAACATCTCAGACTGAAGCTGGGTATGGTTGCAGTACCACTGTGCTAATAATAGCATCATTCCCATGGACAAAAGCCAAGTGTTGGCCATTCTGTATTTTGCAATTGCTAGGGCAAAAGGGGATGTGGAATCTGCTGAAGGGCCGAGGTGGTGTGCATCTTCTGGTTCCATCCCTCCAGTAATCTGACATAGAGGCCTTCAAGGTGCAACTAACTGCTCTGCCACAGCATACCATCTTAAATACACATTCTACATGTGTTCTTTATTTCATGTACACCTGTAAAACTGTTACATTTGACTTATATTTGCAGTCACTCTGGCAAATATACATACTGAGCATTACATATCAGAGTTGTCTCTTTGCAGCGTCAATCCTGTATGTTTTAATACAGATCTAATCCCCAGTGCCTGTGGGGAGTCTGGTCAAGCCTACTCTAGACTTGCAGGATATTATGTAATATATAATAGCTGCAAGCCTTTCTACGTACTCCCTGATTTGCCTGTAACCTGTCTCCAAAGACTGTTGCAGGCAGCAGGCAGCCTGTAGGCCTGGGTTCACAGAATCACAGAATGTTAGGGGTTGGAAGGGACCTCGAAAGATCCACTAGTCCAATGCCCCCTGCCAGCGCAGGATCACCTATATCAGGTCACAGAGGAACGTGTCTAGGTGGGTTTTGAATGTCTTCAGAGAAGACTCCACAACCTCTCTGGGCAGCCTGTTCCAGTGCTCTATCACCCTCACCGTGAAAAAATGGACATGTCCCTCACAATACATTTAAGAACTTCATCAGACTTTCACTGGCTAGTTAAAATTGGACCTGTGATCCCTGCCCGCTATACGTACACTGCCTCTCCAGTCACATAGTGCCCTTCCTGAATACTGCTGCCATCGCTGAGGCTTGGACATATGATCTGTTCATGAACAGCTCGGGCACTGCTGCAGTTATCATCCTGGTGTGCAAAGGTAAAATTAACTCCATGAATGGCTCACAAGTTCCTGCTTTGGAGTTTTGGGCCGGAGAGCTTCTGCTGGCCAGCTACAATCCGCTGCTGCATGTCCGTCTGCCTTCATCAGCCCGATGGTATCCTAAAAGTGCAGTAAACTAAGAGGGGTGCTCTCAGAACTTCCCAAACTATTTGCTCGTACAAACAGCAAATAGAAATCTGAAGGATGCTTTTGGAGATGTTTTTTACAATGCAATATAAAGATAGTGACTAGGCCTCTTGAAAAGTCTGTGGATATGCCCCCACTGGAACAGTTGCTGGGCCTGGCTGATTCAGGAAAGAATATAAAGTCGTCATTGATTCAGCGGGATAGATTTACCCGAGAGTAGTGTTTGAACAGATCAGGTCTCAGAACAGAATTCCACTTTGATAGCAGTCAATATTAATTTAAAAATTTACTGTGGCTTCTGAGAATTAATTTCTAGGTCATCTTAAATAACCAGTTACCCTATTCTTCCATATCCTTTTCATGGCATTGTAGGCAAATTAATTGTCTTAAGTCTGAAATAATTTTAAAGATTTGATTTATGCCCCTACTATACTTGCCTTTTAAAATCTCTCCAGGGCAGGGACCTAAAAGTCTTAGGCATTTGTGTGGTGGCACCAGTACAGGAGTCCTCAGCATGTAGGCGTCCTGTAAGCAATATCGAAATATAAATGTTAAATAATGGTGTCTTTTGAAAGGAAGAACCATGTTTTTTGCATGCTGTTTACTATATGCCACGTAGACAAGTGCTCTGGAGTTTGAAAGATGAATTCCTTTTTAACTTTAAGCATCCCATCTCGGTATGATTCCTAGGGAGAAAATCTTCTCTTGTCCAGGCTTTTTGGATTTATGTAGGCCCTGCGGAGTTCACTGGTGGGTTTATTTGGCAGGTGGGCCTTATTAACCTGCCAGCAAGGAACTATTTGACCAGCTTAGGTTTGTACAGCTTGTAAATAAAGATTCTGTCAGGGACGAGAGATTCTCTTGTGCTTCAGACTATTTATATCTCTTATAACTGTGGCTGTTAAAGCTTATAAAGAAACAGAAGGTCTGGGATGTGAGACAGAAAGCCCTGAGGGAGTCTTACGTGTTGTATTTGGATTCCTGTGTTAATATCCTAAAATAAACACAGCATGCCAGAAAGTGAGGAATAATTTTATTGTAATTATTATTAACTCAAAGACCTAAATTATTGATTATTGAATGGAGTATGGCTGAGCTTGGCTGCAGAGGACAATAAAATAACCTCTTAATTGAACACTAGCAGCTATTGGCAATCAATGGGAGCCAGGCATTTAATCAGCTTCACTTCCCTCTTTTTTTTCTTTATCTTGTTTTTTTCATTGATGTAATGCTTCATAATTACTAGTATTAATATTTTTACAGCTCAGGTTAATAATGAATACAATGAGTTTACAGTAAATTGTAATCATAACTATGAAAGACTCTCCATCAATGGAATGACTTTTATTGGGCAGAAATATTATAGTGGAAGGCATGTTGTATTTCAGATTTTAAAAGTCCCTTTGAGAAGTCTTTCTGTCTGCCTAGTGCAGGTCTGACAATAGTGTCTTCTCCAACTCTTTAACATGCAACTTTTAATAGATGTGTCCAAATCAGTGAAAAGACTTTATATTATTTATATTACTTAGCCTGTAAGAAAATGCTTTTCTCTTATTCAGAAGTCATTAGTTGGGATTTTTTGAAGAAAAGCGATAATTTTTGAGAAGGGTTTCCTTCTGCTTCAGCTGACCTGCTCAGACACCCAAGTGCTACTGCAGATCGAATGACACCGGGTTCAGCATCTTCCAGAGTTGAGATTTCGAGTCTGTATTCCTTGTTCATTCATTGGAAAGTCAATTTTGCAACATTTCTGCATCCTGTCCTGAAAGGGGTCAGTAAATGTTCCTTGACCTCAGTCAGCTGAGTCATATCTGCTACTTAGGCATTCTGGTGATATTTTTAAATATTAAGTCACCAGTTTATAGAGAACCTCTTGAATTTACAATTACAAACATACTGGCTGCAAAAGTACTTCACCCGAGAGTTGCTACTGTGGCCCAGGAGAACTTGATACCGGGGATGGACAAGCAGGGTATTACCACTGATGGGCACCGAGCAGAGAAAGGCTTCCAAATTTCACCAGGCACCAAAACTTCACAAGTGGAAGCCACTCAGGAGAGATGCTAAAGGCAGGCAGTGCCCCTTTTTGTTTTCTTCCACCTCTTTTCCAAACGGGCATCTCTTTTATGAGCTGGATCCCCTGGCTGCCAGCCCTGCTATGATGTGGGACTGGCAAACTGCTGCACACCTGTTCCAGCAGGATTAGCCACTGGTGACAGCCCATACCCCGAATTTCCTCCACAGATGCCAGTACCCTTCAACAAGTGAGTCAGAACCATTTGACTTAGAGCTTTTTATAGTTGTTGAGGGTAATGATAATCATCCCAATAAAGTCTGGTTCTTAATCTCCCATACTTAATGGTTTGGCATTGGTCAAAGAAGAAGATACCATGCTGCTCTTCGCTCCCAGCCCTATCTGCTTTACCAGCACAGCAAAACACTATTAAGCTTTTACGATCATCTGTCATTACACTGGAAAGCAAGTGTTGTCTGGTGGATAAGATACCAGGCTGAGTCCAGAATTGACTCTGCTAATGAATTCACCATTGGGAAATCTAAGACTATATTGCTTCCTCTGCTGTTTTGATTTTCCTACCGATAAATACATTCATTCGAGGATTCAATAAACGCCTCACACTGAAAATAAAGTATGCCAGGATTGGTTTGCAGAACTGGGCTTTACATTAAGTTTTCTAGTCCAAAGAATCAAATATTGTCTGTATTGTATTCCTATATGTTGATATGCACCATATGTGATTATGGTGCTAATTCATTATAAAAATATAATTTTTCTCTTCCTTTTTTTGTCCAGGTTTTTATGTTATTCTAGTGGAAAACAGTTTTTGATACAAATAATGTATTTTATTATTCTTGAAAGCTGAGAGAATAAACATCCTAAATTTTATTCTACCCATTTATTTTTTTTTACTATACGTATTTATTTATTAATAACCA
>WTSP01023612.1:0-20526 GCA_025331215.1 Actenoides lindsayi
GCGGGCGGCGCCCGGCGCCCCGGGCAGAGCCATGGGGCGGGTGGAGCGGCGGTGGGCGCCCGGCCCCCCCCGACCCCGGCCCCGGCCGCAGCCTCCCCGCTCCCCGCGGCTCCCCGCTTCGGCTCGCCCCGGCGGTTGCTGTGTCAGAGAAAGGGGCCGAGCCTCCGCCAGGCGGGGGGGGCTTAAAGGGGCCGGGAACCCCTTTGCAAGGTGATGGGGAGGTGGAGGGGGGAGGTGTGCAGCGCCAAGGGAAACTGAGGCAGAGCTGGCGGGGGTCACCTGCTTGGGAGGGGGCTGTGACTCAGTTTCTCCACTTTTTTACCCCCCTCAAATAATAATAGGATCTTTAATTCTGGTCCTTTTTGGGTGCAAAATGTCTCTCTGTCTCCACCCTGTGGGTCATATGTGGGGTCACTTTCTGCAGCATCTGTAAAAAAACCCACCACCATTCCCAGGATGCAGGAGCATCATCCTAGCAAAGGTCTCTGCTGCAGGACTTGCCAGGGCAGGAGGAAAATAACGACCGTAGGCCTGTGTGAGCCTCGGGAGGGGTGGTCTGGGGGAGACCCCAACAAGGGGAGGGAAAGGGCTTGAATCAGGGATCCAGCCTGGGAAAATCCAGACAGAACTGGGAGCAAGGATTGGTTCTTGTCACAGAGCTGAGCCGCGACGGTAGGTGGTGATCCCAGGTCTGCAAGTGTGAGCATACGTGTTATTTAGTGCCTCCTACCGGCTGTGTTCAAAAGTGCTGAACACACTTCTTGGCGTCGGATCTGAACTGACTCATCCTTCGGTGAGCAGCTCGTCTCAAGATGATGCTTTTGGGGGCTCTTCCAATTCCAGCAGGACATTCAGGTTGGGGTCCGGTGCTGGCGGATGCCCAGTGCTGGGATGAGTGGCAGATGTTGGTGAGCAACCCCTTGGTGTGTCAGCCTTGTTGTGCAGATGTTTTCCAGAGTAACCACATGGCCAGGTGTGGAGTTTTCAGCAGGAACCTCACAGAATCACAGAGTGTTAAGGGTTGGAAGGGACCTCAAAAGATCACCTAGTCCAACCCCCTACCAGAGCAGGATCGCCTAGATTAGGTCACACAGGAATGCATCCAGGTGGGTTTTGAATTTCTTCAGAGAAGGAAACTCCACTACCCCCCTGGACAGCCTGTTTCAGCCTCCTCCATGCAATAATTTGCACCTGACACCCAGCCAGGGACAATGTGGCTACACAGGTCTGCAACAACCACAGCAGTCTCTCCTTCACTCCTAAGTTCTGGTTTTCTCTAAGACCAGGTTAATGCCAGCTCATGCTCTGTCTCTGCCATTAACCAGACAGAGCCAAAAGTCAGTGGGGATATTAGGACAATAATCTGAGGAAAGAATGTAGGTGGTAAAGCTACTCCTGGGAAATCCCCCTGGGACTGGCCATGTTGGGCTGAGTGAGGTCTCACTTCCGAACACACACAGAGTGGATTTGGTGAGACATCTAATGATTTGAGCCAGAGGAGGACTCAAATAAACTACAGTGGGGGATAAATTGAGTGGCTGAGACGTGGGCTGCAGGGATGTCCAAAGCCTCCAGCGTGTGTTCAGATACCCAGGTCATGTTTCTTGCAACCTTCTGGAACCACCTGGCTGGTGTCTTGAGGATGGGAATTGAGAGGGAGCCAGTGATCTCTACTCCTGGTGTCTTGAGCCACCAACGTGTTTCCAGATGCTGGTGGATTCATCATTTGTGGATGAAGAATAAAAAAAGAGTGGTTTGTTTTCTTTTAAAATTTTATTTTCTGCTTTTATTTGATGCTTGGCAAAACCCAAATTCCTCCCTGTGAGGAGCTCAGCTCAGGACAGAGCTTTTGGCAGGAGCTTTCCTGAGGATGTTGCTTCCCACTTTGTGCATTACAGCCCAGATTCAGGTGTGTGTGTGTGTGTGTGTGTGTGTGTGTGTGTGTGTGTGTGTGTGTCAGAGACCACCCTCATCTCAGCATCTCATATCCCTTGTGACTGATCTGTGTCCCCAATCTCCCTGCCAAATCCTTTCCTACTGCATCTCACCTTCCTTGGGGTCTCTTGGAGGAGTTGGGGGGAGATCACGAGATGCTGCCCAGCTTTGGTACCCCACTGATGGAGAGTTGGGGTTTCCCTGTGGGAGGGATATGGCTGGAGCACAATAGAGAGAGAGGAGCGATTTTATTCCCACCTCCTTAATGTCTCTCCCTCCCTCATTCTGCAATCTTTATTTATGCTTTTCGTTAGATCTGATTTACTGGGGATTTTCCCATTCCAGCAGGAAAACTGCTGGGAGGGGACTTCTCTGCAAAGCTCTCAGCCCTGCAAGCATTTTATTTTCCAGGGTCATGCCAGGCTGGTTCCTATAAGGTGGCTCTTGGCTTAGCAGGGCTTAGCAGGGGATCCCAGTCACAGGGGATCTATCGTGGCCCCAGGATGGAGCTGGTCCCCATTGTCATGCTGCTGGCAGGTGCCCTTCGCTGCTGAGCCTGCTGATGTATCACTTCCCTGCCGTGACTCACTGGCACAGATCTAATTTCTAATTAAATAGTGCTTCTTTTCAGAGCCATTTATTTCTGTTTCTTTTGTATTTTGATTGGAGTGTCAGTCAGTTTTTCACCAGTTTGTCAATTCCTCTTTCCCTAAAGATTAGCTGGGAGAGATGTGAAAATACAGAAATATGTGTTAGCAGCACTGAGCCTGGGAGCACCTCAGGTCCCAGCCACCGGGGGAAAACTTGCAGAGAATATGGTAAGAAACCACAAAGGAGAAACAAAATTATCCCTGAAGAAGCCTGTTTAGAACAACATTTCAAAGTCTGTTTTTTTCCCCATCTCCATTGCCCTTCCCTGGCCTGCAGACCCACATGTCCCTCCCTGCTGTGTTTCTGCAGCAGTCAATGGTGCCTTCTCCTGGGAGAAATCCTACACAGTACTCATGGTGAAACAGCCTTCTCCTGGATGGACTTTATCCTTGGGTCATTTGAAACATGGGACATGGAAATCTATCTCTGAGATGCTTCAAAACATGGTCCAAGATGCTCAGCATATGGTCTGGGGGAGAAGGGAGCTCTGCTCGCTTCTTAGGTCTCAGCTCCCTGGAGCAAGGGCTGGGATGAAACCAAGATCCTCACACTTGCTGATAATTAGGGATTTTTTTGGTGAAATGGTCTATGATGGGTTCTTCTTGGGAGCTTGTGTCCATTGCTCACCAGGAGAGCCCAGCAGCTCCAGCGCTACCTGGTCTGCCCATTGTTGGTATCGTGGTTGGCAACCTCCACACCACGCTCTTGCTGCCTCAAATTCCCAGTGTCCACTCATCACAGCAAGCAGAGCATCCTTGCATTTCCAATCACAATCTGGCCATAGTGAGGATGAGGAGCAGAAACCACCGTTGGTGTTGAGCAGTAATGGTTTTGCTTGGTCAACTTGCTTAGGTCACATGTTGCAGCCAGGTGATTTCAGGTTGACTCGTTGCTTTTAAGCATAGGGAAAGAAAACAAAGCCTATTAAAATGGAGCAGCAACGCGAGTGTGACTTCAAAAACCATCTGCTTGGATGGGAATGGGACATGGGAAAACTCACAACTGCTTTCCAAAGATGCTTTCAGAATGAGAAACCACCCATATCCTGAGAAAAAAAGGTTTTATTTTAATGATTTAGTGTTTTTCTTGACAGAAAACATGTATCCCACCACATGGGGCTGTTGGTCCATGTTATTTTAATTTGTCTGATTGTTGTATAAAGCACTGGAGCAAATCATCACCCCATAAGCCCAGAGACACTCAACCTCCCTCTCCAGGGCTTTTAGCCCAGACACAGCCCACCTGGAGGGGGTGGACCATCAGTATAAAAGGATTCAAGGGAGCTCAGCATCCACCTAAAGAGGGGTTTTCTTCTAGTGTTGAGGGTTTCAGCAAGAGGAGATTGTCCCTATTTGAGCTGTGGAGGAGTTGATGCCAGTGAGTGATCCATAGTGGGTTGGGTTTTTTTCCTCTGGGATTTGGTTCTTTGGAGTTTCTCTCTTAATTTCCAAACTTTATAGGCTGTGAGGTCTGAGCTGCTTTTTAAGGAAGCTTTTCCTTGTTGCTGCAGAGCTGGGATGGGGATGGACGTGGGACTGTCTCCACCATCAGGTCAGCTAAAAGCCCTGTGGAAATGCTGCTTTTCTCCTTAACAGCTCTCCTGGTTTGAGTGAGAACAGAACTAATTCAGTTCTGTAATTTTACTTTTCAGCTCAGTTCTTTTAACTAACTGCACTTTTTGAAGGTAGCAGCCTGTTCTCACAGACAGTGTCTGCTTCTAGCAGTGATGACACCCTATGGTTAGAGTTACTACCAAGGATTGGTGTGCAGACTGAGGCCACTGCTGGGTTTTGTGTATCACATTGGGGGGTGCAGAAACTGAAAGGCTGCACCTGCAGGGAGGAGCGGACAGGACAGGTGACCCCAAACTGACCAGCGAGGGATTCCATCCCATATATGGCATATTTGGCATAGAGCTGAGGGATCTGAAGGGTCTTTGGGCTCTTCTCCCCTCTTGGACCGCTTTGCCGGCTTGGCTTGGGTCTTCTTTTGGTTCCTTCCTTGGAGCACCCAAGGAGGACTCTGTCCGTTCTGCCTTCGATGCTGGTCTGTGTGTTCCTGAACCTGGTACCAGAATCCAGCCCCTGAACACAGCTCCCGTCTGCTGCGGGGCCCATTCTGGGACTCCCCCAGTGCCTGCTCCACAGCATCAGTGGTGAGGGTGATGTAATTACCATCAGGGGGTTGGGTTCAATACTGGTTTTGTATATATTTGTATATATTCCATTTTTATTATTATTAATTTCATTTTCATTCAAGCTGTTCTAGTTCCCTTTTCTAATCGCTAAGTCTCTCTCCCTTATTCCCTTTCTCTTCCCCTTTGGGGAGGGAGGGGGGTTAATAGAGAGTGTCTGTTATAGGTCTAAGGGGCCACCCTGACCCTAAACCGTGACACCTGTATTACAAAAGAATTTAATTGTATTTATTCCAATTATATCCCAGATTACTCTCTGATGTTCTATATCCTAAAGTAAATAGGGCTGGGAAAGATCAGCTCTGCTTTTTTCCCCCCCAAGATACCAGCATTTCAAATTTATCTTACTGTAAGTTCTCAATTCCCATACACAAGGTGGAAAAGCTGGCATATTTCCCAGGGACATCATCTTTTAGAGAAGGTGTTTCTGTTCAGCAACTACAGTGTCCAATCCACTTCCCTTTCCATCCATCTAGCTTCTCCACAAAGAAAATGCAGCTGCAATCTTATTGGAAAAGTGGTCAGCTGGTATGACAGCTGATTCAAAATTGGCATCTAGCAAATGGAGCTTTGCAATCCATGGAGCAATGAATGACACACTTCTCCTAACTCGACATTTTAAGCACTAGTGAATAACCGTGGTATGGAAAGAGACAGGAGGTTCCACTGCAGAATGCGTGATCTCTGGCCAATAAAAGGCCTTATGTTTCAAATGTAAGGATGACAGACTGTTTAAATACTGAAAGCCTTAGCAGGAATTGGACGTTTTTGTTTTCCTGAAGCTCCTCTGGGAATTAGAAGCCAGTTGTTCTGCCTCATACATAACAGGAATGATGTAACCAGCCACAGTAGTAAGAACACTCTGTTTTCAGGGGGAGGGAGACTGAGTTATTCCCCACTCCCCCCTCCTTTATCTTTCATAACTTTAAGAAGAAACTGTTAGTGAGCAGGAAAGACAGTAAAATCTGCAAAACATATCCCTGAGCAGATCAGAAGGAAAATGAACTGTTTGAAAGACCCTTTCCCACAATTATTCCATTTTGCCTTCAAATGATATTTCAAAACAACCATTTCACGACAGCTATGTCTCAATGGAACCAGAATTTTTTAGGGGCAGATCTTTCTTGCTAACCAGCCCATGACTGACCGCTATAAAATTACCTCCAGATTCTCAGCAGAGGACATTGCTCTAATGGGAAACACACAACACTAGAGAGCACTTCGCCTCTTGAAATACACAGAGTACAAGCTTAAACCTCTGAAACCATGGCAAAGCATGCATTCTAATTATTTCTTTTTATCCAAGTAACTGCATTTTATAATGAACTATTGATCATAAATGTGTTTTAAGGATTTCAGCTGTAAATGGGATCCATTAGCAAACAAGGATTGAAAACAAGTATGTGCATAGATGTTTACTTTGACGAAGATCTTACAAGATAATGCAGATCTACTAATTTATTTTGCTCCAAGCGAAACAACTTAATTTGAGTATAATTAAGTGCTCTACAATTATTAAGTTACCTACTAGAAGTATCTGACTTAGGTGTACAACATAGCTGTGGAATTAAGCCAGTATTTCTTTTGGAAAGACACAGAAATCAATAATCTATGCAGAACTGTATTTTCTGCTGCTGTTATTATATACAAAGAAGTGAACATACCACATATATATAAAATAATAGCGTGTACCATTTTAAATACATTATCGTTTTGAACATTTTTATCTCCTTTTGTGCTTTGACTGTAGTCCTGTAACTTTTTAATCTGCACAGAACAAGACATTTTCCTGCCCCCACTGAAGCTAATAGACACAAAATGACCCCAGCATCTCCAAAAAGAAGAAAAAAAAAATCATATGAAAGAAGAAATAACTAATCCCCGTTATATTTCAAAAAAGCCTGTGGAAATGAAATACTATGCAAATATCTTGCAACAAGAGAAAGTATGTATCAAATAGGATGAGTCAACATCAACAAGTTGCCTTGGCTCAATCAGTTAACTGGCAAATGTAGAGTAAAAAAAAAAACAACCCACATTTTTGTAAGTCTCTCTGAGGTTTAAACCTAGATGCTTCACTTCACATCTGAGGCAGACTAAGACTAAATATGCACTCAGTTACTGCATCTGAACTGCAGTATAGGAAAAGGTGCTACTTATCAGTAAGATAAATCAGTCTAAGAGCCAGCTGCCTCAGGGAGGAATGATTCCCCGCTCCCCTGGCCATGGCTGCATTTTATTCACCCCTTCCCTGTGCTCATCCGAGTCCACAGTGAGTCAGTCCAGAGAAGTAACTGCAAACTACTCTTCACCAAAATGTTTTCTGTGCTTTTGCTCTCTGGTTTAGCTCACCACTCAGCTGGGGCCTAGCACCCACTGCAGGGACAAGGAGGCATGGAAAGCAGGAACAGTACAACTTTCAGTGTCAGCTAGCCACTGAAAACTCAGCTGAATTGTATCATTAAGCTACCACCCTTACTTAGTGGCCCCAGTCTGGGATTATTAAGAGTTGCTTCCAATTTATCTCCTAATCAATTTTGAGGCAATTGGTTTTCTGATAAATCGCCTTATATGAAGCAAGAGACTTAATCTGTCACCTATTTGCCTGAGCCTCTTCACAAAAAAAAAGGCTAGCAGCTTTAGGAGGAGGACTGCTGGAACTTGCAGTAGATCTTCCTTAAGTGCAAAATCTGTGCCAGTGATCAATAATTAACATACTTTCACCCTGACCTGTCAAAGGCTAGAGACAAACCAGACACATACGTTGAACTCGGTCCTTTTTGACTGGAAATACTGAAACCATAAATAATCCTCATATATAATCCCGACAATGTAATTACCTTCAGATGGATGAGCATCATTTCTGGGAAGCTTAGGGGAAAGAGGAGCAGTATACGGTGGAGAGTCCTGAGAGTATCGTTTGGCACTCCTGTTTTCAGGTATTTCTTCTTTTGCTGTGAAAAAGAAAGTTACCACCTATTATTCCACCATAAAGCTGCTCCTGGGGAAAATCCAAGGACAAAACCAAAGACGTACATCAGTCATTCACCGGGTTACAGTTCAGTTTGCTGTGTCACACAGACTCAATCATTTCGATACAAACTTTCTAAGCTGAAGTACAGCTTAGTTCATACTGTCACCACCAAATTACCTTGACCCTGGCTACTTTTTTGAAAAGAGTTACAACTAATGACTTTCATATGACAGACGGAATTATACACAATTCCTCCACTGGAAATGGGGGAGGGGAAATAGAATATTTTATTTTCTAAAGACGACAGACTCTGTTATCAGACACCTGTGAGGAAGCTTCATATTCAATGTGAATCTAATAAAACTGCCCTGACATCCAGGTTTTCTCAGTTTTCCTGGTAACCTTTGGGCTGGGACTTGTAATACCAGGCCCTGCAAACAACCTGATGGGAGATCTTGCACAAGTCACTTTATTTCCTCCTCACTCTAAGCTCCTGGTGCAGCAATGATACTGGCCTCATATAAAATATCATAAGCAGCCACCTGCAAAACCCACCTTTTCTACTAGAAGACTAGACTGTACATAGTAGAATGTAAAATTTTTGGAGATGTCACCAAGTAAGGTAAATAAAGAACGAAGAAAGGACCTTTTACTGGTCTGGGAAGGGCTAGACTGAATTCTTTTGCAGGGCAAACCCCTTCTCATAAGGCAGTAAGTATCTTTTTATACGTTTACTTTATGATCTGAACATAAATGTAACAAATGAAATGTGAAGTTTTGAGATTGTCCTTTTAGCAACATTACAGTGGTACAATACAAATGTTTCCTAGCTTGGCTACAGGGAGGAGCTTGCTGAACAAAATGATTTCTGCACGTGTGGCATGAGCTGCCCCCATCCTGTGAAAGCACCACTGCAGTGGAACCAATTCACTGAGAACTTAAGGGTATTGGTTTCAATCAGTTCATGTCACGGAAAGACGGATTAGAAAGTTACATTTTTGTAAAGTCACCACGCTTCTCCAAAATATCAGCACTTTAAAATCACAGTTGTTTAACAGTACCTGGTTTGTTCCTATCATACTCCGTGGGACTATGTGCACATCCCATGTAAGGGCTGAAAGGCTGGCTACTGAAGAGGTTATCACACTGCAGGCTGTGGCAGAGCTTCTCCAAGAAGCGTAGGACAAACGATGCACTGTTTACAGAAGGAAGATTGATGGCATGCTTTTCCCCATCAAAGGAAGCTGTGAATAAGAAGATGATGTCAAACACTCCCCAAGCATCGTGAAGTATTGTAAAACACCTTCATTAACTTAAAGGAGAAGACAGCCAGATTTGATTTAAACCATGCAAGACATGAGAGAAGTAAACAATCATTCTGGTAGTTTAACAAATTTACATCCAAAGGATTGATTTTACCTTCCATTGGCTCCATGCCAGTTTAAATTTCTCTATGGGACTGTATTTTAATAAAATCATTTTGGATTCACACCAGCATAACACAAGTTCCAACTATTCCATTATCACCAAGCCCTACATGTAATTTCTGCTGTTTGCTTATAAAACAGCAAGCTCTCCACCACCTACTTGCAGGAGATAACAGAGAAGAGACCTGTTATGATACTTGTTGGAAAAAACAAAACCAAAAAGAATACAAAAAATAAAACCCAAAAGCCCACCAAAACCAAAACAAAGCAAAACCAAACAAACAAACAAACAACCCCCCCCAACAAACCAAACAAAAAAACCCAAAACAAACAAAAAAACCCAACAAAGCCCCTCCACCAAAACACCCACACATAATTTTTTTTTTTTTTTTTTAAAAGTGAAGAAGACAACTTAATGATTTTTTGTCCTCAGTTTCTAAATGAACTGAGCATATTTGTGGTTATGTACTGGCATCCATTACCATTGAAATTCTGACTACAGAAACTGTTTTGCCATTTGCTATTTTATCTCTAGAGAAATCTATCCTGCTGTCAACACCAGAGTGGTCAAGCTCCCATTTATTTCAGCAGGAGCTAGGTGGCAGAGATACCACAACAGCCACAAATGGATCTGGTGTCTTTTAAACTGAGTGACAACAAAGAACCTGGACATGTGCCTATGTCTTTTACTTGCTGACCTCCTTCCTTGCCACCCAAACAGAATGTTGCAGTTTTCTGAGAAATTTAGTAAGATTTTGAAAAGACTCAGTACTACTAATGAATGGATAAATAATCGCTATTACGTTAGCTGAAACTTTTAGCTACTTCTGATTAGAAAGACATTACAACAAAGTAGGAACAAACTTGTAACTTAAGCTCAGGGCTAAAAAGAAGAGGCATAAACACCAAGTTTATGCATCCATTTGTCTTCTTGGTTTTCAGCCTGTCATGCAGCTTTCTGTTGTCAACATAAGTTTCTAAATGATAAGTAGAGCTTTAAAGGATCACATTTTGTTGGTAGCAGATGCATTTAAAAAGACAAAAAAAAAAAAAAAAGAAAAAAAAAGAAATGACAAGAGAGCCTTTATTCACAGATCTGAATTAAGGAAATCTCCATATTTTGTTAAAAAAAAAGAGACAGATAACACACACAAAGCCAAAGAAAACGCCCAAGTTTAGCATATTTTAGGCTTCCTTAGGAAATCAGAAGTGTCAATTACTTACACTGCTGATGTAAGGAAGCTTCTGATTAGAGTTAATGCAAGTTAAGCAGCTAGCATCAACAGTGTGCTACCTCTCTCATCTGCTTTCATGACAGATGAACCCAATACAAGTGCTTTAAGTTTGTCAGCACTACGGGGACACATCCTGGACTAACGTGTTTCCATGGCTCATTCGGTTTTTCCAGGCTTCAGCGTTCAAAGGAAATGCTAATGATTCACAGTCCCACTTGTGGCTCAGACACAAGGTTCTCTACCTCCTGTTCGGAGGGGCTGGGGTCTCAAAAGGCAAATTTTTGCTTGGAACTCAACCAGTTCCAGAAAGCAAATGGACTGTGAGACCCAGCACAGCCTGATCTCCTGACAAATTTACTGCAAGGTAGTAGTCAGCTATGGCAAAAATTTAAAATGTTTTATAATAGCCTTAAGGATCTTCTTATATGACCTTTGGGAAATCACTTATTCTCCATGCCTTAATTTCTCATTTTGAAAAGAAGCATTGAAAAGAACAATATTATCTTAGACTTGTCAGGAGGGTAAAGCAAGAAACAGCTGAGGCAATGTGACTGCCCCAGCAAGACACACCATGGGAAAAATCCACAAATAAAGATTGAGTGCAAACACAGCTCCCTTGCTCTCTGAACACCTGAGGGCAACCATCTGAACTCCAATCAAGGGTGTGGGATCCAGATCCATAGGCTCTGCTTGAGGACAACATGAGCCTCTTACTTCCCAGATAAACGCTAGGGAAAAAAATTAAAAGGAGTACTTCTGAAGTGCAATAACCTCAACCTTTAATGACAAATAAAAAGGGACCAGAGCTTGCGTGTGCAATCCCAACCTCCAGCATGAAGATGCATTCTCATTTCTCCACCTTCCACTGTCCAAGTATGTTCGAAATGCCAGGTTTAAGCCAGGAGAAAGGCTAAGAGCTAAACTATCAGAGAAAAGTCTTTGTCTCCTAGTAAGGAAACTCACCCAAAAGTCTGATTTTAATTCTCTGCTTGAGAATATTTATCTGAGCCTCAGTGTATTTCATCACACCAAATGTCACAGTCTCTGAGGTATAAGGAGGAAAAAGGTCTGACACCACTAATGCCATTAGTGGGCTTGCTAATTAAGCTTTTAATTTCCTTTTGGTTATACTTGCCTGAATTGAAACCCTTATGCACCAAGGGGGAAAAAAGAAAAAAAAAGAAGAAGAAAAAAAAGGTTTGCGCTTTTGTTTGAGTAAGAAAAGATGGAAAAATCCTAAATTCAATTCTATTCAAAACAATTATTTCCTTTGGCAGCTGAACCAAAAGAACCCGCTTATTATTCACATGTATTCTAGCAAGATTATTTTAACCATGTCTTCATCAGCATACAGTTTTCTCCTATGGCAGGAATAACACTCATCATGAAAGTATTAGTCCACAAAAGATTTAGATTTCTTTGCTTATTCTCTGCTGAAACATTTTTTTTTCTGAAAAAAAAAACCACATCCAAACCCCAAAACCTGAACAACAATCCACACTCCAAAACCACTTTCAAGCAGAAACGCTACGAGAAACTCTCTCAATTTCATTCTGTAATTCCTTATTTCATTCTACTGTACCTTTCCTCCTCTTCCTTACTGTTCACATGCACAGTTGATTGTGCTACATTAACCTAAAGTCACGTTTTGTGCTTCTCAAAATATATCACACCCCAGTTTTTAATAGAATGACAGGGAGTGTTTGCTCACCCACTTCTCAGCAACCTGTTTGACAAGATGATGAGAAGGCAGGAGCTCAACAACACCAGAAACCCACTGGGAATCTTGTGGCTCTCTATCACCTGGACAATAGACTCTGCTTCGGGACCAGTCCACACCACCAAGTTCCTCAAATCCAGGGCTACAGAGCCGGTTTCTCTGAACCCAGGCACTGGGGTGAAGCCAGGTGCAGAACAGTATTTCTGGTTTTTGTACAGAATTTTTGAATGTAAACAAACTACAGCTACATAAAGATTCTGAAATTTCTGTCTCCTGTGTGAAACAACTGTGCTCAGTCACAGCCCAGATATGCAACCAGCCTACAATTTAGTCCTTTGTGATGTTTATCACAAACACAAAATTTATCACAAAACCACAAACAGAATATTGGCAATGCACATCTCAAGGTATTTTATTCAAGAATACTGACCTGACTGAATTAGGTGGAGCAAGCAACTAATAATGTAATAAACTTCCACATAGCTTGCAAAATAAAGCAACATGGGTTTCAAAACCACACTTATACAATGCCATTAAACCTTTACTACACCGCAGGGAAGCAGCATCCACTTTGTGAACAAGCTTATGGGGAAGGATTACTGCAGTTCTGCTATGCACAAGTCAGGGTGCTGCTTTTTAAAATATTGTTAGACAGCAACATCTTTACGGGGATTTAATTAAACCTGTATTCCATTAATCACTTTTCACATCCAGTGTTAACGTAAGGAGATTAAAGTAATGTGAAGTCTTTTTATCGTCAGTGATGGAATTATGAATTGATGTGCTAACTGCTATATAGAATATTTCCTAGCCTAGGAAAAAAAAAAATGTCAAGCAGCAGCTATTCAGTTTGATATAGAGACATAATTTACCTGTAGATCTGCCATTAACATGTAGCAGAAATAAACTTATTCCATAATAGGGGACACAGGTGGATGAAGAGTGACCTAAGACACTGCTACAATTCTGGGGAATGGGGGAAGGTAAGAAGTAGCAACTTTAACATGTGGAATCACTTGCCTGGAAGCTAAACAGATTAGTTTGAAACTTTTCACTCGTGTCGTTAAGGCATAAAGAACACAAATACTATGTAGGGATAAGATTATGCGAATGACTTGAATTCATAAAGCTGATATTTCACTTGTACGGAGTTTACTTGATAAATGTTTGGCTACAGCTGCTAAATGAGGTGCACGAGCTCTTCGTCAACTGTACTGTGTGTAATTTAACACTGCTCTTGCTAAATTCTAATTTAAAGAATTGTTCAAATCATCTTGGACCCAGAGCGAGATGAATCACACACCACCGATACTCTCTTTGCAAAGAAGTTCACAAATATATGTTCTTGACTGTGGTTAAATAGTTACAAAAGTGATACAAAGTCATTGCAGCTACTTCAGTAGTTCTGTCCTACCTCAAGTTCATAAACAAGTGAAGAAACGGAACAAAGCATTTTCACATACCAGTTATCATCTCCCCTCCATGATGGCCAGATTTCAGAAATCCAAAGACTGTTTTGGATTGATAGGCACAATCCACGCAAGCCTGTACAGCCTGCTGAAGTACCACATTGACAGGACCTGGTCCAAAGTGGTCTGGAAGCTGCTGAACCTTCTTCTTATCCAGGTGAGGCCCTGAATTTCCGTGCTTGTTGACGTAAACGCACACTGAGAAAGAACAAGTCATATTTACTGCCAAAGAACTAAGACATATTTCCCAGTTAGAAATGCAAATGGTTTTTTTAGCTTTAATCTTGAGGAAAAGATGTACTGGTCAACTCAAGAAGCTGAACATGCTTACATACCTCAGACAATGCAAAACGTGCGCTGTCTTCTATCAATGTTCTGCCACCTGAGCCCTAAACCCCCTTCTTTCTGGTCTCTGAAACCCTTCTCTACCCCACTAATGTAACAAAGTTCTCATAATCTGCACTTATCTTTTTTTTTGATTAATCTCTGTTCATACACTAGTTCCAATAAAGCAGGTCCTCTAAACTACCAAAACATGATTCTAAAAACTTGGTCTTACCAAGCTACCCTTGTTTTTCTCCTATTTGAGAATCTGCAACCAAGACAATCCCATGGCACATGCCTACCACTGATGCTCATTCTGAAGCATTCATATAGCATTAACATGCACATGTATAATGGTCCTGTGTGCATGCATAATGGCTACTGAAGGTCTGCACTTTCAAAAGTCCTAAATCACTCCTGTGTGATTTCCACACTGCAACTTGGCTAAGTAAAATAAACATACTTTAGAAATGCTGTAAGGTGGTTTAAAGCTTAGCACAAAACAATCAAATAGGACTTTTCAAATTATTTTTTACAGGGACTATGCAAAACTGTCTTTCAAAAGGAATGACAAGGCAGAAAAACATGGGGAAAAGCCATAACAGAAGATTTATTTTTATTTTTTTTTTTTCTTTTTGGCCTTGGCTGTCACATGGCCAGGAATGCACCCAACTTAATGAAAAATGTGTGTCTGTGGTGATTAAGAAGACAATCTAAATATTCTGTTGTACAAAAGACTGCCATATTTTCTAAACTGTAGTATTATTTGGGCTTAGTTAAAACCCTGGATTTTCAAAAATGAAATATTTCTGTTTTAATGATCTTATGTCTTCATGAGTATCTGCTCAACTCTCTGATGTCTGCAAATTGGAGGAAACCAAATAATCACAGATACAAATCAGTAAAAATAGTTTTCATGGCATCTTCCATCTGGGCTCACCAACTGCCTCCTGAAAGGTTTATTTTCCTAAGAAACACGTACATATTTTCCCCTCAACCATGACTGAAGTTGGGAGTGAGAAGAGCCTGACAACTTCTATTGTAAACCAGTTTCTGAATGTAAAAAAAGAACCCCAAACAAAAGTATGCTAAGTTATGGACTTTTTAGAAAGTTATGAGATTTCAGTTGACAACATACAAATTGTTTCACTACAGGGTTATGAGTTTCTCAGTGAGTTAGTTCATTAAGTAGCTTATTTCTCTTTTGCCAATCCTTTTCAAGATACATTTCATTACATTTCAAAACCAATCACACACCAGAGGAAGGAGGAATGCATTTCCTCTGATTGCCTTTACTTGGTTTAAACAGTCTCCAGTTGTTTCTTTTAATGTAAGGCTATACAGAGATTAAATCTCCATTTTGTTGTATTACAGTACCGCCTGCATAGTATCAGAATATCAGAGGGGGTTTTAGCTACATCTATTCCCATTTCAGACATCAAGGAGCAGGACAGACATGAAAGAACTGTACCGTTTCCTCCTTTAGACAGGAACAAACTGCCAGGTCTAGCAGATCTATTGAAAGACCCTGTGCTCCAGCACTTCTTGCTATAATACAGGCATCAAAATACTAGTTCTGCAAAGTAACACTGGCACCTACAAATATCTTTAAAAGATAAGGCAGCTGGATAATGACTTACAGTAATAAGTTCGCAGCACATTTTCCATAAAATGAAACTACAACTTTGCTTGAAATGAAAGTCATTTCACAATAAAAATATCTTTCTTCCCCCCCCCCACCCCGTTACCTGTGGATATAACTGCTGCAGTTGCACCAGACAAACTAATTCCATCTTTAAGTATCTGCCCAGTGCCACTATCCCCCTCAGGAGAAGAATGAGGAGAAGGAGATGCAGGAGTCAGTTGTTCTGGCAAGACTTTTTTCTGTTTGGAGAAAAAAAAAAAAAAAAGAAAAAATGAAGTCAGAATGTTTAATGTTTTTTAAGGAGTATGCAAAACCTTTCTCCTAGCAGTTACCATCTTACTGAATGTGTGTAGTTCCTTGTTACAAAACTACTACACACAGCTGAGAAGGTAAAGTCCAGGAAAGGAAGACCAGAAACAGTCAGTTTGCATTTACAGCTACTTAAATAAGGCAGCGTGAGACAAATGACTGAAAAAGGAACCTACTTCTATCTATAAGGTGGGAAAAGAATGAGTTTTAGATACTAATGCATGACCATCCTAAATCTTAGGAAGCACAGAAGGGGTGTTCTGAATTATTTTCCTGGCCATACCCTTCCAATCATCTGAGTTTATCACAACTTAAATCAGTTGGGCTGTGTATATAAAACGTGAGTCGTATTTAGGTGTCAACCTTGCAGTGCAACTAGCTTTTCCCTCAGCTTGTTTCAAAGGAACTGAAATTCTCAGGTAATCACTTTCAGGAATCAGTGTTTTACGCAATATATCAAATAAACCAGTAGTCACAATTCAGTCACATGGGTTGCTAAAACCTTCTCCTTTCCGAAACCAAGCTTATTTGCAGCTTATCATACAACAGACAACCAGAGTTCTCACCACAAAGATACAGACATTGGTCAGCATGCATGCTTTCCCATCTGGGGAAAGGTGAATTTTGGTTTAATTTGGTTTGAAGTGAAGTTTAGAAAAAAAAACATGCACAAGGAAGACATTTCTAATGTACTTTTACATGCTATGAAAATACACAGAAATAAGAGAAATAATGAATTGGAAAAATTTCACCACCTCTCCCTTCACCATTAATTCTTGCATGAGAATAGACTATGTTCTCACTCTTTTATATTCCTAATTTTTTGGTAGGTAAGAGATTACCCAAGGTCTTGACACCACTGAAGGCAGTAGAGACTTGGCTTCTCTTGTGGGAAAGACTTAGAGCTAGAATCAATTTAGAGTGAAGTGAAAATTCAGTCAAGTTGCTTAGGAGGCTAAGCCCTCTTCTATTTAGCAGTGTTCATTCTTTACAGTTCTAGAAGCAGTGTATTTTCCAAATAGTATATTAAAAATCATGTAGAAAGCAACTAAAATATACACCTTCCTAAAAGCAGCAGTGAGTAATTTCTTCACATCTATAAGAAATAAACTTTCTTCTGAAATCCAGGTCACTTTAAAGAAAGTTTCTGTGCCCCTTACAGTTCAGAGAAGACAGATGTGGCTGGAGAGACTACTTGACAATATGGCACTGGGTAGAATCACCATGAACATAAGGAACAGACTGTCCAGGCTTGGCGTTGCATTGTGAATGAGCTGAGGTGGCTCAGATCAGACACTGAACCAAGCAGTGATGTATTACTTGTCAGGAATCGCCCATGTATCTTAACACTGGGTGATGGTAAGGTCTCCCTCTCCATCCTTACTATAAAGAATAAAAATGCACTTAAGTAGTTTGAGTTTTCGATCTGAAGTCTTGACATTCCTGAATGCTCCTCTGGAGTGGGGACTCTTTGGTGGGGGCAGTTGTCCACCACCATGCTGCAAAATACAGGTGGTTTTATTGAGAAGAAAGAGGAGGAAATGGGAGAAATATAGGCATGAAAACAGAATACAAACACTAACCTGTCTGACTGAGGAACCATCTGCAATCCACACTAATAGGTAAGCATGGAGAAGCTAGCTGGCCACTTCCTATCTGCTCTTTCCAAAGCAGGAAAGAGCCTGCATTTTGGCAATACAGCACATTATACTCACTCAGCTGAGGTTCTCACTTTACAACCCCAAGCTGATGAGCAGCAAAACCACTTTCCTAAAGCCGTGCTGTTTCACAAGGGCAGGCCACGTTTCCAGCAGGGCTGAGCACTTGTGCTTGGTCAGGGTGTTACTGGCTGGCTCAGCACACCAGCTTCACTTGACTGCAGAGAGCACTGCTCAGAGCCTGGCACCACATGGCCAACTTCACAAGCTCTACCCCGATGCTTAAAAACTCTGCTTATGGCACTGAATTTAGGGCTGTGATCCACACTCAGACCAAGGCACTTCCTTGATAAATTCTAGAAGGAATTCTTTGCCTTACTATGCAAAGTGTACTTTTAAAAATAATGAAAGAGATGTAAAGAGATTTTTTTCTTCATTATGACAGAGTAAAAACATACATTACAAACTGGTGGAGACAAATGAAAACAAAAACTGACATGCAACTCATACTTACAGAGAAGCTTAGAAAACTTTTAAATAAAAGGAGAAAAATGACAACAGCTCAACATTCCTAGTTGTAAAATAAAAGTTTATACCTGCACAATGATAAACATTGCAGTATAACAAACTTAAAAAGACAAAGAAAGTCAAGCAACTCCACAGAGTATCAGGCATAGACCAACCTCCCTAAATACACAGGCTTTAACTATCACACAGCCAGATCACACTTGAAGAACAATTACTTAAATCTGAAATCTGGAGGGGTTTTTTGGATTAGTCTTGAGGAGAACGAAAAAAAAAAAGTCAGTTTCAAATCTCTAGACACATAACACCTGCATTAGATTTGCGTACATACTGTGAGGTATACAGGCTGTATGGCACTCCATGTCACTTATACATCTGTGCAGAACTCTCACAATCCAAAGAAGTGCTTGCACGTATGTATAACATCTTGGCAATTTAACCATACACCAAAGTAATAACAACTTTCTGTGAATTCTCAAAGGAGCTTATTTTTTAAGTTTTTAATGCAAAAGTTAATGTAGTAAAACTCCTGAGTTAGGTATCTCAAACTTAAGATTCTGCAAAAACTAACTCTTAGTTGCCTGGTCCCACAGAGGAAATCAGAAGTGTGTAGAGGTACTTCTGATTCACTGCCTCAAGACAGGGAATGTCAGCAGTAACTATTATTCCCCAAGCAAATCCCCCCCAGGTACCTCACACAGACCAGGTGTCAAGTGCAGTGCTCCAGGTAGACACTTTCTAACACCCAGCTTTTAGAGCCCAGAACCCTCCTCTGAAATAGTGGGAGGCATCTCACACTCAGAGGATATATAAAGCCCCTCAGTTTCTTTTTGATGAGACACAGAGGACAAAACTCTTACATGAAAGTGTGCATCCTTCCACACCTGAGTGTGTCCTTAAGATATGAAAGTCCTGTGTTCAGTGTTCTCCTTTAAAGCCACCCAGATTTACAGAGAAGACCCCATCCACCAGCTGAGTCTGGGTGGGAGCACCTTTCTCCTCCTTAATTCCTATGTGCATTTTTATACACCAAGCAAGAGATAAAGCTGGAGATCACTTGCATCAGTAGCCTACCAGTTTGGATTCCTGACTGGAAGCGGCAGGCAGCAGAGACAACAGCATTCAGCTTTCAATTTCTGGTCCCCAGAATAATTTCCTATCTTGTGGTTGTCATTTCAACAACGTGCCTGTTTCCAGTTTTCTGCTAGAGTCTTCTGCGTATGCTCTACTAATGTTACTTCAGTAGCACTTTATACTGATCAGGGAGAAGTTCCACTTGTGCCATCACTCCACCCCGTCCCACACACCACTGGCAATAGATCCCATAGCCCTCTGTGATCCAGACTGAAGGAGAAAACTCCCAAGCTCCAATTTTTTGATATCTGAGGGCAGGGGAAAACCACAGAAAACACAACACATTAAAAAACAATGCCCCCACTCCCCCTACCAGTCCTAGAGAAAGGAGAGGGGAGCACAGGGACAGACACAAATTGTCTGGGGAAGGACACTGCAGGATTAGTACTCCTCTTTGACAGCCTGCTGTGGGTGAGCAAGCCTCAGAAAATAGATTGTACTTACACAGCAATTCAAATTGCCCTAAATCTGCCCTGCTGTGCTTCCATCCTTCCTTGCAGCAGCTCTAGTACTTGTGCTTTTTTGGGGTGGAACAGTCAAAGGAGGAAGTAAGAGGGACGGATGCTGGGTTCATTGTCTACCAGTTTAGCTCCCTGAACTAGCTCACTCTGGGGTTTGTTTACCCACCAGTACTGGTAACATGCAGGAGTGGGAACTGGGGGTTAGAGCAGTGCCCATTGATACCTGATCAAACAGCTCCAGAGGAGCTGAAGCTGGAGGCAGCTGCCAACACTCCAGGTCTGACTCAAGCTTGGCAGGGAGAAAGGCATCACATCTTTCAGACCAGGTCAGAATTAGGCCCACACCCTGAGAAGAGTATTTCCTGGAAAGAAGCTTCCTGTTTCATGCCAATACATCTCTGGGACTAGGGAGTATCTAATAAATTAATTTTGCAAACCCATCTGTACACTTAAAATGACTAAATTCTGCAACAAAACCCTCACTGTTCCTAATCCTTTGTTTCTAGGCACAAAACAAAAAAAAATAGGAAAAATTAAAAAATAAAAACAAAACCAAACAAAAAAAACCCCACAACAAAACAAACCCCAAGAAATAAGATATATATGGTTCAGTATCAAAACAACCCAGACTAAAAAGCCTAAAGGCTTTTCTGGCTCTTGTAATTTTCCTGGAAGTGGCTGTTCCAGAATAGTATTTTTCAACACCCACAACTCACCTGTAAATAAATTAGTAATCTTGTTCTGGAATAAAATAATCCACAGAATTTTATACTGAAATATTCCAGAATAGCTATTCTAGACTTTTTCTTGTAATCAGTTGCTGAAAACAGTAAAGCCCTGAAGGCTGAAGAGAAGACAGAGTATT
>WTSP01023612.1:27898-48250 GCA_025331215.1 Actenoides lindsayi
AAAGGTTTGGAAGCAGAGAGTAACGGGAATTGCGCGACAGGAAAGAAAAGGAGGGGAATAGGGAGAAAAAGAGGGGGGGGACACAAAAGGGGAAAAAAAGAAAGGGGGAGAAAGAAAGAAAAGGGGAGGCGAAAAAAGGGGGGGTGTGAGAATGGGGGGGGTGCGCAAAAAAAGGACAGGGAAAAAGGGCAAAGGAGGGGACTAAGAATAAAAGCTCTAGCAGATCACTTTTTATTTAGATTACATCATCATCTTCCTTTGGTGAGCCAAACACCCTCCCCTGCAGCGCAGAGGGCAGTTTCTCCTTCATGAGTTCTTGCACCACCTTTATCCATCAAAGATTTGGCTTCAGAAGACTGTGGGGATCAGGGATATAGAGAAACTGATCCCTCTCCAGATGCTCTTCACATCTAAATGATAGATACTACTTTGTGATGAAATCAATCTTTGCAGGTGAAACTACTTATCATTTCCTACATGGCTTGTCCCCAGTTGTTCTTTTGTTTTCTCTCTTTCATGGAAAAGGTTTTTACTTCCATTACCAATAAAAAGGTGGGTCGCCCAAGTACCTGCCATTTACATGTAATGACTAAACAGTAAAATGAATTTATATAGGAACAGCAAACGGAAACTGCTCAGACAATCTCCAGTCATCTGCCACGTACCTCAATCATAAGACCCAGGTAGGACTAGCTACAGTGCAATACAAGAATATTCGCAGGCACAGTAACAGCTTTCTATTATCCAACTGAGTACAATAAAAATTACAGTCTACGGTGGTTAAATAGAAAGCATGGTACGTTTGGCCTTGAAAAAGCATTAACAGAAAACCATCCAAAAGATAGGAAACTTAAAAAGCCTCTTTTAAAGCATGTCAAAAACAGAAGTTGCATGGACCCAACAGGTGATCAAATTTCAGAATGAGCAAACGTGGAAGATCATGCTAAAGCAATGGACTGAATTTTTTTGCATTCACACTCACTCTAAGGAAGGCTCATCGCATCGGTTCCCATATCAGAACCACTCTTCACGGGGATTGGAAACAAGGTCCCTGATGCGAAGTACTGGTAGTAGAGGTCAGGAAATGGAGACAAAACAAGCAGTGGGTTGGCAGGACACGCAGCATTTAGGAGTTTTAAGGAAATGAAAAGACAAAATGGCCAACCTACTGATGGTGCTGTGCAAGCATGTCCTTAAAAGTGCCATGAGTTCAGAGACTTAAAAACATGGTTAATGCGATGCCAACACTCTAGCCAGCAAGGTATGGACAAGTCACCTGATGGTTGTACTAGCCAAATTGCTAAAAACTCTTGTACAGAACAGAGACAGTGAACCTCAAGATAAAAATGATGTGTTGGGGGAGAACTAATCGTGGCTTTTGTAGAGAAAAAGTCACATCTCACTAGTCTGTTATTAAAGTTTTTTAAGGAGTCAATAAGCAAGCAGACAAAGGAAAGTCAACTGATGTAGTCTGTGGATTTGCACTTGACAAGATCTCACACCACAGTCTCTTAAAAAAAAAATCCTTAGCTGGCAATGGAAATGAGGGAAAATCCTTACAATCCTTCCAAAGAATTTTTTGGAAAATACCAAACAGTGGCCAGGAATAAACAGACATGTTTCCACAGTCAAGAGAGGACTCTAGATAAATCCTGATGTGATCTCAGCTTGGGCTTGTGAATGTACGTATGAAAAGATCTTGTAAAGCTGAGCACTTGCTCAGCAGAGGAAGTAACAGGTGAAATTTAATGCCAGCAATTTCAAAATAATCCAGTTTCTGTGAGTGATGATGGGCCATTAGCTGACATATACAAAAATGACACCTTAGAATTAAATTAAATATTTCTATGACAATATTAGTTCATTGCTCTGCTTGGTAGTAGTCCAAAAATACCAAATACTAATTCATGAATAGTTATAGGAGCATAATACAGAAGGAACAGCGTACAAAACAGAAACCACCACTATGCCACGGAGTCTTAAATACCTTGTGCACTTCTTGTTCCAGTGGCTCAAAAATGCCATAGCTGAAATGAAAACAGTACAGAAGAACAAAGGCGATCAGAGGAATCAAAACTGATCCCATAACGATGAAAAACAGAACAGAGTTTTACAAGTTTGGAATACAGACAGCCGAGGGAAGCTAGAAGATAGGTTTACAAAATGATGTTACATATGAAGAAGGCAATTAGGGAATAGCTATCTACTATCTCATCCTGCACAAGTACTGGAAGTACAAGAAGCTATTTCCGTACAGAAACATGAGGACTACTAACAAAACTACCAGCAAGAAAAAGGGTATCTCCTTTTCCACAAAACATATACTCAAGTACAGAACTCCTTACTACAGGATGTTACAGGTGCTAAAAGTTCAGATGGCTCCTAAATGTAACTGAACAAAATAGATCAAGCTCCTCCAGGAGGTACTCAGCATAAAAGTTTTATTCTGGGCTGGGGAGGTGCCGGGTTGTAGACAGACAGATATTAGGGATACTTTTGCAAACCTCTCTATGACGTGCTTATGCTTTTCTTCAGACATCTGCTTTCATGTACTACTGGAAGAAGCCTGACAGAGCAGATGGTACTTCAGATTGATCCAGCACAGACATTATCATGCCAACTTCTTTCACCAGCTATAGTTCGCAATGATGTTCCCAAATGACAAGACATCTCTAAAAGCACTTTAGTGACCAAGAGACACAGAGAAAACAATTTACTGCATCTTTAAAATATTAACAAGCACTGTTGTCAAACCATACATAACACAGAAATATCCCTAGCAGTATTAATTTCGGGGAAAAAAAGCCTACAATACTAGCTAAGCACAGCTTCTGCTAATATAAATATTGAATGCTAGTTTTCATACCACTGTACACATACCATGACAAGCAGCCAGGTCCACTTAAGTTACACTTTCTGATAAGGACCAAAGACAAAATATCAACATGAAGATTTATGCCTGAATGCTAAAAGCAGACGGTCCAAAACAACTTTTTCACCTACCTTCTCCATTTTATTTTCTATCAATTGCATCTTAGTTCCAGAGTTTTTCTAAAACCAATGTGAGTTACAGACAACACGGCTATAAAGACTAAATATACCACATAATCTGGTCTGAATAAATAAATGCCTATCTAAGAAGCCTGTGTTTAAACTGTTCTTAAAAACCTCCCATGACAGAGGTCCTACATTCTCTATGGGCATCTTAAACAGCTAAGACAGTAAATAGCTGAAATAAAATCTTCCCTAGTTTTCACACTGCCTCCCTTACTGCAGTTCATCTCTCTTTCAAAAGGCTAAATTAGACCCTAAACCAGAAGTCTCATGGCAGGAAATTGTTGTGCTAGGTATGGATGAAATTTAGAGCATCCTTTATCACTTTCATACTTAGACTGCGGGATATCAACTTTGCTTGTTCACTAAAGTCTGAGGGCTTTTTTCACTCCTTTAACTAGTGATTTAATACATTTAAATGCTTTCAGGAAAGGTAGTTACGAAAAAATCAAGAATACTTCTCATTATATTCACTCCAAAATCTAAGCCACACTCAGTCAATTATTTTCACTTTCTATTGTGGTAATTCAAGGCAGAAATATTAAAGTAAACTGCAGGAAAAAAGTTCAGGACAGAATACTACCATAATATTTCAAGTGATTCCCTACAATATAATGTCTGTCATACTTTCTTCCTTAACAGGAGTAGTCAGTATTAATGTGACTTAATGAAGAATCCTGACAACATTATCATATTTCTGAATTGAAATGACTTGATTACACTCTCCTTGAAGCTATTATTTACATTTTAATAAAGGACTATCATTACAGTTCTTTAATGGTTCAAAAGTGATCAAATAACAGTGAAAAACATAACCTGAGAGCAAAGAATATTTCCCCTAGCTATGCAAATTTGACAAGTGTGTATATCATGCACTAACAACACATAAAAATGAGCACATGAAACAATTTTGAAAGAACAAATTTTTTATGCTTAAAATGGGGTAAAAAGGAGCATACACATATTTTGTTCTGATTACAAGTCTGTAAGAACCTTACTTCAGGTTTTATTAATGGTTTTAAGAAAGGTTTGTAAAGCACTGGAATAGAGTATCCACAGTAATGGAGCTACCATCCCTGGAGGTATTTAAAGGACATGTAGATGTGGTGCTGAGCAAAATGGTTTAGTGGTGACTTAGTGCTGGGTTAGTGGTTGGATTTGATGATCTTAAAGGTCTTTTCCAACCTAAACCATTCTATGATTCTACAAATGCCTAAACTGCTATTGTTTTTCATAACAAAGCAATAGAATCCATTAAGAAAAAAAAAAAGCGGGGGTAGGTATTTCAAGAGTTCAGCAAATTTCAACATGCTCAATAATTTTGTTTGGTTTATTACCTGAACACCTGGAAAATATAATCAACTTTACTAATTGTTAAGCAACATTTTGATCTGTACCAAGCACTAATCAGGCAAGAAAAATTCTGTATGTATTATCTCAAAACACTGCTGATTTTCCAGCAATGACAGTGGAAGAGACTAAACACTTCAATAATAATTCTTTCCAGAAGATGGACTTGATAATCTAAACGGTCACAAAAATATCACCTACAAATTTTATGGTCCTTTTCTATAAAGCCATTTTATTTCACCACAATTAATGTAATTAACTTACCATAATAACACATCTCATTCATGATTTCTCAAGACAAGATCAACCTTCTGAAGAAGCTAAGAAAGACACTTTACAGATTGGGAGAAGAGACACGTTAAGACTGAGGTCAGCTTGGGACCTATGAGATGACTTCTGATTGACTGTAGATTGTCCTCACTTGACTTTCACTCTTTCTTACTGCAGATGTACAGCTACACACATTGCTGAAATCCACCAAAATGGACCAGACTAGGATACAAGTACTATGACTGCTGGCAGTAACTGCAGACAATAGCTACAGACGGGCAAGTGAGGGCAAGGGTGCAGAGGTAACCTTAAACAATTTCAGTTAGATTTTCCATAAAGATCTAGACTTGTTGACAAAATATTGAAAAAACCACTGAGGATGGAGAGGGCAGCAAACACAACTGATTTCTTGCCTTCTTGCTTCTGTTCTTTGGTACTTCCAGTGAGAGTTCTGTGATACTGGTCTACTTGTTCCTTACCTAATAGCAGCTGTGAAAATGCTCACCATGAGAACAAATTATTCTGACCAACGATATTAAAATAATTAATTAAAATATCTTTCCCCTCTTTCTGTCCAATTTGAAGGAAGTGAGCACAGAAGAGCCCAAGCAGTTCAACAGAAAAGCCTTATACTACAGAAGTATGACAAGAGGTCCCCAGGTTAGCAGAGGGATTCCGTTCAGGGATCTCCCTCTTTATTCCATTTCCCTTCTTTCTAATGTAGATAGCTGTACGTTAGGAAGCACAGTGGCCATAGTTAAAGGGATTCTATAACCCTTATCTACAAACATCTTTAAAGGCACAAAGAAGATACAGCATAAACCAGGCAGCCTCAAGACAGAATTTGGTGAGTATGAAGGAAGAAATAAAATAAAGTTCAAACCTTTAATCATCACTGAAAGCAAAGACTAGTTTACTTTCTTAGGAGTTAGCTTAAGTGCTGCTACAGCCAAGATATTAGTATCATTAAACATGAGCATTTAACTATCCACAATACAAACAGCAAATGTAGTTCAAAGACTCTTTGCAAGCACAAAAAAATTAAAGATTATCAAAAGCCCTCATAATAGTATTAAATAAAACATGTTCCCACAGTTACTATGAACAGACAAAAACTGTTTCCCAGAAGCTATCCTATTAGCTTTAAACTACGTAAAGAAAATGTAACAACATTTCATCCTCATCAGCTACTCACAAATCATATCTTCAGTCTTATCTGCATACAGCCAGCTGGTTTTTAAAATTCTGCTGTAATTGCAGGGAAAAATAATTAAGCAATATTATTAGTCATCTTACCATTGTTCCCTGGTGGTTGTAATGCATCTCCTGTCAAGCTACACCATCCGACTGGGAAAATATCTCGAGAATCACATCTGCACCAATAGTCAAATGCTCCTCTCCAGCCATCAAATGTAACAAAAACTTCATCTCCTTTAACATCTCCTATGGTTGCTGGACAAATCAAGTATGGGTTCTTTCTATCTATAGCTTCAAGCTTCATTCCAACTTTAAAGCAGTTTGGCACAGGTTTTGGTGGTTCCTACAAAAGTAAGAGTGGTAGAATATTTGTATTTCTATGGCCTCTTAAAAAAAAACCAAACAAAAAACAACTCTATTTTTTCTTCAACATCCTTATTACTTACACTCACTACTCTCAAAAAGTTATAGTAGACATTCAAGGAAACCTACTTTTCTATATTACAAAAATCTAGGTTCTGTTCCCACAAACACATTTGGGATAATCAGCAAAATTCTCCATGACAGAAAGACCTTGCTAAAAGTATTTACATAAGGAGTAAGTTGCACCCAATGCATTACATCTCTGCAGCAAGACAGTGAAGACACTAAAATGAAATTATTACATGCTAATAAAAAAGAGAAGGTTTGGAGGCAATAGGTATTTCTGGGGACTGATAACTGTCTGGTAAAAGCTTCACCTCCCAACTAATCCATGAAAAATTCATTAGGACTGGACATTATATATACACCTCTGGTAACTCAATTTGCCTTAGATCAATTCCAAGTGGACAAAAGAAAAACAAAAATCTAGTCAATGTGACCAGCATAAGTGTATGTAAGGGTACAGTAGGAGCTCTGACCCAATGGAACCTGAATTACCACTTCAGCCTGAGGAACCTCATTGTCCAAAAGCTATCTCAGATGTACTGGTGGTGGGCTGGCACAGAGAAGCATGGCTCACCACACTTTAGAAAATGTACGTAGCCTTACATTAAAAAATACAATTACATGAAGTTAACATTCAAGCAATGAGATTGTAGGTCTGAACTGAACTGATTTTCTGACATGTCAGTGTCACCCTCAGTATCAAAAATGAAGCATGTGACAGCAGGGTTTTATCACCTCAATAAAAAAACAAACCAACAAGTCATTTCAATATTTAATATTACTGTTGGTTTTATATATTGTTTTCATGTTTCACATTAACTTACTTGAGAGTCATGTTTAAAAATCTGAACAGCTTTTTCTGTTGTTTTCAACTGCTTTCTCACTACGTTTTAAATGATGAGTATGTGCCCAATTAAAAGGCTTAACAAAACTTCTCCAAGCACTACGGTATTCCCATGGCTTTTACTTGCCATTATTTTTTCCCCCCACTCCTGTGCACCATCACACGAATATGGTGCTCTTAAGACACGTGATATGCATTGTATCTCAAATCCATGAGACACAAAATACGAGCTATCACGATTTTTCTAAATAACATGCCATACTACATACATGCATACATACAAGTCTCAACTGATAAAACAAGATGCCCATCTCAATGGACTAAGAGCAGATTGCTTCCCGTCTACCTCTGCAGCTTGCCAATCCACTTCAAAGTCATTTTAATAGTCTTGCCTTCCTATGCTGCAGACATGGGTAGTATCTTGGCATCCTCATCAGAAAATGTAACCATGGACCAGTGACTAGAAAGTTGTTTGCTAGCAGTCCCTTTTCTTACCTTCTTAAAGAATGCTGTAGGTGCCATTTCAGCTCCATTGAGAGTTCTTAAAAGAAACATTGGCCAAGAAGACGCATTCATCTGGAACCCTGGGTAAAAAGCAAACAAAGAGGCATACTTTCAGTTTGTAAAATAAAACAGAAGGAGAAGGATAAAAAGTCTGTTTTACCAATGCCTCACTCCCTCTGTTTTGGACTTGGCCAAAATAAAAGTAGCCAAGAAGGGTCGCTGTCAGAGCAGAAAGCCATGCCATGCATTTCCATTCTGAGTGATTTGCCTGCAGAATCACTCATCAAAATTTGTGATATTACAAATAAACATCTAGGACTTAAAACCATGCAAGTTCTAGTACAGGAGATCATAAAGTTGTCACTGGTCCAGTGGAACATCCCCAACATTCTAAAGCAATCTGAAGCTCTCATTCTACAGCAAAAGCCTCTGCTCCAGCTTCTCTACTGTACTTAGGAGATGCCTTTTTGTTTTTGAGACTTGTATTTTTTTTTCACCAGACCACAGACAAAAAAAAAAAGAACAATATGTTTCTTCTCCCTCCCCCGTGAAAATAAATAAATAAATAGCCTTAAAAAACGAAGAACACATTAAGAATGAAGAACAAAACTGCAACTCTTTTAATAAATGCATGTATCATACTGGAAAACATCAACTGGAAGCTGTTTCTACTTTAATATTCTTCGTTAACAAGTGAATAAAAAGCACAAGCAATAATCAGATTTGTTTAAATTAACTACCTTATTCAAGCAGAACAAAGGTTTGCTGAAAACATTCTCATTTCAGATAATCTTCCCTCAGAATTAACCAGTTTCCAGTTAAAAATAAAACAAACCAAAACAAATCCTTTTGCTTTCTGTGCTTTCCAAATGGATACTTCAAAGTAATGAGTAAGATGACAGACATAGTGGACATTTTTTTTCTGTGTCTTTAGCAGTTATATGTCTGGCACAGATCTACAGAAAAACAGACATAATAAAGCAAATTGGAAATTTTCCCACAAAGTAAATAGTACCATAATCTGCCAGGAACTGATGAGTTCACTCATAACCGAGCCTCAACAATTCTCTTAAAAAAACCTAACTAGAAAGGTGAAACATATCTGCAATTCTTGAGCACTTAAATCATTAAGTCATTTAAAATTGGATTATATACTATAATGGTTCTTTAACTAGTAACTTTAAGCTATCTTCAGCTGAATAAACATTTTTCAAGTTGGAACTAACATGAATATAAAGCTTATATTTGACAAATGTTGTCACAATTTAAGGACTGCTGAGCGGATCATCAGTCCTGGTCTGCTATCAGTCTTCACACAAGCCAAACACACATGGTCACTGAAACATAATGCACCTAATAAGCCCCCCCGAAGGGACATATATGCAAGATAGGGGAATGACAACTAAACAACTGTCTTGATTAACTTCATTTGGCCTTTAAGTTGTCCTGGTAAAATCAGAGAAAACTTTATCCTCAACGTAATTTGTTGAAAACATTAAGCTCTCAACAAAAGAGCTCACCTATGAAAAACAGAGGCTGGAACAGGAATCCTTTGCAAACATGAAGCCCTCAACATAAAAAGCTCACCTATGAAAAAACAGAGGCTGGGACAGGAACTCCTTGTTACATTAATCACTTTCTCAAAAGCCTTATGCAACATGCATAATTAAAACTATGTAAAAGTCAGTTAGGATGGACTATTTTAGCTTGTTATTGGGGTAGAAGCAGAACATTAGTATCCAGAAGGTTCCCTACTACTCAGAAATAAAAAAAAAAAATTAAAAAAAAAATTAGTTGCTTAAATGTCTGACAGGAGGTAATTATACACCCAATTAGCTCCCAGCTTTGCCCAGAAACAGGATGCTGTAAAACTGCCAAAAAGGCTTTTTGAAAAATTTATCTAGGTATGCCAGAATGTTTGATTGCTGGAATTCAGCCTATCTGTAAAAAAATCTAGGGCAGGAGGGACAAAATAATGGCACTCACATTCTTTTCTGAATAACCAGCAATTGTTTGGAGAGCAGGTAAGCTTACAAGCCTTGGTGCAGGGAAACAGCTGCTTGTTAGGTGCTGCGCTACAAGCAGCCTGACCAAACAGGAGTAAGAAACAGCAGCTGAAGGGAAGGCATCAACCTTTCTACTGATGATCATGGAAAGTTTCTCTTCTTAATGGATCAACTGCCCCCTTTACGCATAACCAGAGTTGTTTTATTCACCAGATTGGTTTAGAAACACATTTTAAAAAGCACGACGCTCCTGAACGAAAGCCTTTTATTTAACACCACCCTTATGTGTAGCTGAAGGAACAGGTTTACTCTTTATTATTGGTATCACTGCATCCATTCTACAAGGTTACACCAAGAACTTCACAAAGGTTAAACTGAGTAACTTCTCAAAAAAAATTAAAAAAAGAAATGTCTAATCTTTTCTTTTCCCCCGGGTGTCAAGAATTTCCTGCTCTTTCATTCAAAATCTCTATATATCCACAAGAAAGAAGGGTGGGGGGGAACAAAAAAAGCCTTCCTGGGCTCAAATTGCATCTACCCATCCCAAATAATATTTTCTAGACTGAAACCCTGGTTACATTGCTTTTCTCATGTTTCTATAGCAGCACAACAGCACAAAAAACTACCCTTGTAATCTATGTGAAATGTCTTCACGGTTATGTCAACTGCCCCTGTGTCTGTTTGCCTCTCTACAAGAAAATCTAGTTTCGTACTGTAGTGAAATGAAACTTTTCACTTCATCTTTCAAACAGAAGAATTGAAAGTTGTTACTAAATTGGGATGATGAGTTTTGTGAGAGGCTACTAAAAGGAAGAATACTGGACTTCACTAAACCTCTGATGAGAAATCTGTAAGAGTTGCTATGACACCAAACCAGAAGCTCATAATCGTAAGATGGGAAACCAGAGATTTCTTCAACTTTTGCTTATAGTTCATTTCTTATATTAAGAATCTTATTTCTTTCATCTGCTAAAAATTACAGAAGATAATGGGATAATGGGAGAGGAGGTGTTGCTGTTGTGGGGGGTTGGAGATGGTCTTTTTATGATAAATTTTAGTAATTCTTTTTCCTCCTTTTTAAACGTAGAACTGGTTTTAGACTGATGTGAAAAAAGGTATTTCTTTAAAGATTTCCATACCTAGAAGTTTAAGTTATAACAAGTATGGTATAAGAACGCAGATCTAAATATACAGGTTAATCACAGCAAAGAAAGGTGATATACTTTATTACCTCTAGTAGTTAGGCAAAGTTACCTCTGACTAGTCATCAAATACCAAGGAATTCCTTTGTACAGCTCCCCACTTAATAAACTTCCTCAGTAAGATTAAGCCCAAGCACCTTTTCTCCTCTTGGGGAGACACAATGTTGGCACCCTTATTGCTCATGGAATGCAAAAGAAACTCTGCACACTACTTCTAAGCATAGGAAAGCTACACCTTGCACTCAAGCGTTCACCATGCTCATCAACTAGTCATGACAAACTGGTCAGGTGTCCCCCAGCATGCGTCGGGTTGAGATGAGAATCACATGCACTGTAAGATCACAGTTTGCTAAAGCTCTGGAGTGCTGTTCTTCCTACCTCGGAGCAGACTGCTGCTGCAGTACCACCGTTAACCTCTGCCTTTCCCCCACCACAACCAATTTGCCCCCCCCCAGCCCCCCCTCCCCCCGGCAGCCGTGCTCTGCTGAGCACTTCCCAGGGCAGTGAACAGCCAGCGGCTTCTACTGGGCTGCTCTGAGTTACTGAGGAGGAAAAAGCCGACTGAGCTTCCCCCAAAGCTCCCGAAGGTCTACCAAAAGGAGCACGCACACCGCCAAGCAAGAAAACCTTGTATCCATCGGCACTTCTAAGACGGGGTGTGTATGAGGCAATGTTCCTGGAACGGGCACATCACTGCGTATCTCATCATTAAGCAAACTGTCAGACGCTCCCATTTAATACTAAGGGAGTATTTAAAAAAATCCAACAAAAACAGGACTCAAACTAATTATTCTGCTCATGTGAAAAGAATCCAAACAGAAGAAAAAGCCACAATTCACTTAGCCTGAATTATGTTTGCTTACCACTTATTCAATTAAATAATGGTTCGGTGAAATGTTAGTACCACTGAATTTGCCAAGACGAAAAAGGTAAAATCAATTTCATGAAAACAATACTCCCCAGGCAGTAGTTCAGAAGCTTTGCTTCTTACCCAGCGGAGGCTGGAGCATGCCCCCTTTCTTTTCACAGGTCCCAATGGGCTGTATGTCCGAGGAATCCACAAGCCTCCAAAAATCATTTTTGTTGTCACTTCCATCCAGCCGCAACCTGAGCCTGGCACCAGTGATTCCAATTACTGTCGCTATACAAACCGAGGTAACGTTGCGAGGATCACGGGCTTCCAGTTTCATACCAACTTTGAAATCATTTGTAGGTGGAATTCTAGACTACAATAAAAGGTAAAAGACTTCTTGTTACTGTTGCTAGTATTGCTAAATTTACCAGACAGTTCAATACACAGATTTCATTCATTCATCCACACGTATCACATAAATGGTAAATAAAAAAAAAGTCTTAGATAATCTCGAGTGTTTAGCAGCAAGTCAGAAAAGACAGCTGGATAACCTACCAATAGCTACCATTTCAGATACATGATGTTCCTACTGCATAAACATGACTGATCTCTAAAAAGATAAGCATCCTAAGAAGGGTCACAAGGTAATTCTGACAAAGATATGAACATAAAGATGGGGGATTAATGATAGTGATTAATACTTGAAGCAAGTGGAAAACAAGGACATCGGGAAACATGACATTCAACCCCCAAAAACCCCAAGCCAACCCACAAAAAACCACCCAAACCAAACCCACCCACAAGATTTATTAGTTTTCAATTCAAAAGAAAGAGTTATTCTCATTATAGAATTATTTTGGAAATTTAAAGACAATTTAGACCCGACTACACTAGGCACTAAAAAAGCTCAAGGCAAGAAACAGTTTCTGCATTAAAAAAAAAAAAAAAAAGCTTACAATACAAAGAAGATAGAAAAAGGAGTTGGTGTTAACTGCATTTTACAGAAAGAAAACAGACAGTCCTAAAGTCACATACGACTTCTGTACTAAGACAAAAATTGCAGCTTGTGCTTATTCACAGAGAACTGAATATATTCATGCACATACAAAAAAGTGCCAGTTTAATCAGCATAGGGAAAAGAAATTTGACAAATGCAACTTGATGTTTGAGCAGGACTTTTTGTGACACCCTGAAGATGAACAGAAGAGAAGGAGAATATTTTCTAATGATGTTCAAAACTTTGCATTAACAGTAACTGGGTTTGAATGCCTCTCACTATTGTCCTTAGACATCTCCTCATTTCTAGCCTAAATTTATTAATGGAAATTTTTGCCATCACTACCACCTAACTTAAATTCTCTCCCTATTCTCCATTCCTGAAGCTACTTCAGGTTCACTGAATTCATCTGGTTCACTGGTTCCTCTCCTCCTCGGACTATTCCATTGCTGTTGCTTTTTGTTTAGTCCACACTGGAGGCCAGTATCATTTACAGTATCATCAGAACACCAACAAACTTTCAAAGATAACTTTCTGAACATGCCAAATGCACTACACTAGACATTCACGACTTGCAAGACCTATTAAAGTTCTATCAACCTGAACTATCCAATTCCTTCAGCATCTATCTTCCTAACACAGTGAAAGCACACAGACCAAAGCTCATCCTGCTTAACTTTATGCAGCTAAGACACTCCTTGACTTGGGAAAATACTGGCCCCAGCTCCCTCTAAAGAAAGATGGCTACAGAGGTCGACTCAGTCTCCCGAGGGCTAAGGAGCTAGAGGTCATTAGCTCACAGAAGATGGTAGATTCAAACTGCATCTGCAAATACACACCAAACCATCAGACAGAGGAGAATCAAACTTGTCAGGCATAATGTAAAATATAAAATAGTACATTAAACCCCCCTCATTATAAATCCAGTCTTTTCTTTGTTTTCCCATATATTCCCCTTGGTTTTTGTTGTGTTGTTTTTTGGGGTTTTTTTTAATTTCAGTATCTGTTATTCCTTTGTAAAAAGCACTCTGCTTAGAAACAAAATTAAACATACTTGAGAGATCCAGAAAAGAAGTGCTGAATAAACTCTACTACACACACTCACACATCTTGTAGCTAGTGAGAATTGAAACAACTCTTTCAGAAGTGGGCCGGGAGAAAGGCTCCTCTGATGATCAGCCAAATTTTAATTCTCACTAAAACCATGATACCTCTAAGGTTACTGAAAAAAGTAAAAAATATTTCTGAACTCTGATAAGACTATCTGTTTTCATTAACTAGACTTTTTAAAATGAAAAACAGAGTCCAAAGCTACAATTTTAATGAAACCCTCAAAGTTTCGCTTGAGGCAGAAACCAAGAATGAAAAACTTCAATCTGCCAAAACTGTAAGCTGCTGATAACTAGAGATCAAAAGAAGTCAAACAGAAAGTTTGCAAACAGTCTAAATATAAAAGTTGCTCTAGGATCACCCTGTAACAAGTATACATATAGACAGACATTTGCAAAATAGTACCTGGCATACCTGTCTGAAACAATGTAGAGGGGCAGCTACTGATTCAGTCTCTTTCAGATAGTCATCCCAATTAAACTGTTCTGGAAGACATAACATAAAAAAGACCATATTGACAGTTTTTAAAGGGAACTTAAAAGGGGGGGTTGGAGAAAGAAAGGGACAGAAAAAAACCAACTCTCTTATAGAATATTTATTTTTTTTTTAAGAACAGGATTACTCTCAAATGGAAACTCCACCTTTGGAAAACATACAACCCTTGCAAGCGCTTTAAGAGTACCATTAATTCATAGGGGCAACCATACAACAGGAAAAATCTATATAAACCTTCCCTGAATTCCTTTTGTCGCTGTTGTTGTCCACATACAAAGATACAAGTCAGGATATCTAGATTCAATTCTCTGCATAAGGACCTACCAAGCATCCTCATACAAATCACATTAGCCTTTCTGTAACTTAATTCCCCTAACAGCAGGACTCGTACTATAACCTCACAGGAGTACTGAGATGATATGTATTGAAAAACACAAACATGTAGGTTCTGTTAAAATATATGTTGATAATACTACCCCAGTCGATTAGAAAGCAAAAGGATTAGCAGAGTCTTCTAACTGCATTTTTCCCTCTTTTTACCTGAAGTCTGATAAAGAGTAAATATTATGGCAATATTCAGCAATGGGATCATGGTATTTTTTTCCAGTGTTAACACTGGCATTGTTTATGTGCATGGGTGAGTGTATTCTGCATTTGATTTAATCAGTGTTACCAGTTTTCAATGAATGGAAGAGTATGAAGTACTAACATTAAAGACAGAAGCAAATATTACTTAATATAAAGTGAGAGAGAAAAGCTACAATGGCACAGCTAATATTTTGTTCCTCAATTATCTAAGTGAGCTCTTTTCCTTGTTTTTCTTGTTGGGGCAGCTGCAATTTTCCTGATGTTCCTGAAAAGTAAACCATCCATGAACCCCAAAATGATGCAGTGATGCCACCCAGTGGCTCAGCAACTGCCATTCACACAGCCTGCGGCAACTTTTTTGTGATGATGATAGGCAATCCTTCCAAAAATGTCACTGGGCACAGTTAAACACATCTCTGCAATTTTCAGGAGAGAGGAGAAGCAAAGAAACAATCAGAAAATGGTAGCATTTTCCAGCACTCGCCAGCGTACATCCTTCAGAGCAGCAGTGTGCTTGAACCCAGAGGCTACCTGCACCAGCACAGCATTTAGCTGAAAATAAGTAGTACCTAAAGCAGAAAGGAACGACCCCCTTGGCCCACTGCCATCCTCTTTTATTGGCGTAACAGAATCAAAAGTGTACAAGTGATTTGTCCTTGGCACTGCAGAGGCCATGTAGCTGCTAACAAGTCAGTAAAGTATCAAAAGCTGTTAATTTGGTGGTCTGGACTGCAGGTAGGTAGGCTGGTAACAAAGGCGTTTCCACACAACACCTTGGAAGTCCGCCTGTTCTGGAATGAAAATTTTATTCACACGTTTATACAGTTATTTTTGTATTAATCACAAAAGGCGGGGTACATTAACTTCAGCATATGTTAGATATTTGTATTTAAAGATGACACGCTCAGGAAATGGCTCTTCAGGGCTTTCTCTCCAGAAAGTAACCTCAAGATCCACTCCTCTTTTTATTGACAGGCCATGGAGGCTGCAAAAATTAAATAAGATGAACTGCTATGATGAAGTTTCATCTTAGAAAAGTTCTTCTTTTGAGTCTAATAATGAAGTTGCCACTTCGGGGTGACTTCTGATTTAAAAAAAAAAAAAAAAAAGTTTTTTTAATCAGAGTTTACCTTAGTAACCTTTAAAGTATCCAGTACAATAAAATTAAATATAGCAAAAAGAAAGTTAGCTCCATCCCAGCTGTCTCAGATCTAACATGATAAAAGCCACAATCATGAATCAGAGCCTGGCTGCGTGAAGAACAGTATAAATGGAGAAGCTTCAGAGACAGCACCTTTCACCAGAAGAAATCCCCATTCACCTCCCCCAAAAACATTATCTCTATGGACCAGCATTGCCCAACGATCTCAATTGTTATAATGGGACTGTAAATTTGGTGGGACGACCCAAAAGTACAGAGGGAAACAAAGGGTTGTTTTGTTTGGTTTTTTTCCAGGGAACATTTACTAGAAAGACACATAAGGTAACACAAGGAGCCAGCTGCAGATAAAGCCCAGAGGAAAACAAAATTGTGTGGCTCTTTGCTCCCAGCTATCAAACCCTCTTTCATCAAGCAGAAATGACCTGAAGTTTAAATGAGAACCCCTCCACCTGTAAAGATAAGCTATATTACATTAAAATCAAGCTCTCAGAGACAGTGCTAATTATAATTTAATTACTGAAGTCATAGAAATAGGAGAAGAATATATGTTTGCAACATAAGAGATGCATGCCTAGGAAGATAATCACATTGAAAAAACTCTGTACACTAAAAGCTCCTTTGTATTCCCAGTGCACAGGCAAAGGAGCAGTTGGTTTATATATATTTCTAATTCTAAAGCCCCTGAAAACATGTAACTTCTGAGAAATAGAAATCCTTAAGAAAATTAGCTTGCACTAAATGATTTAACATGCATTTCTCTTCCTACTCAAGCCTGCAGGCTGAATTAAATAGCTTATGAAAAACCCATTATGCAACAAGCACAACTTTATAACCCACCAGCAAAGTGAAAACTAGAGAGAGAAAGGAATTTTTATGCTGAAGAACAAATCAGCATACACTGGAAACAGGAAGAAGGAAAAAAAAACCAAACAAGAACAAACCACAAGAAGGTAACTAGGACCTTTTGTGAAAAAAATTAAACAGTTTGTAACCAACACAGGAGTGAGCCTCTTAAAACAGTGATTCAAGACAATCAGCATGGGCAAACAGTCTGACATTTAAAAAGGGAGGAAATAAGTTTATGCCATAGTTGCTCGCATTACTGGCAACAACCCCCTGGGCCAACAACCCTTGATGTCCTCTGCAATGCTATATCAATACTTTACAGCTTCTTGTCAAACCTGCCAATCACAAAGTAACTCAAGCTAAAAGGGACCCCAGGAGGCCTCTAGTTCAGCCTCCTGCTCCTCCAGGGTTCCATCACCCTCAATGTGAAGATTTTTTCCTTCCATCACGTCGGAAATTCTTGTGCTCCAGACAATGTTTGTTGCTTCTCACCCTTCCACTGCACCTCCAAAAGGAGCCTAGCTCTGTACCCTCTACAGCCACCTGTCGTGTAATTGAAGACAGCAAGAATATTTCCCATAATCTTTCTCTTCTTTTGGCTGAAGAAAATATTTTTCTGGTTTCAGTACCACTTTTCTGCTTACATCTTGCAATCCAGTTCCTTCAATTTTTGGACTGCCAGCCAGCTTGCTCCAGTATAGCAGTGTCTTCTTGTACTGGGGAGCTCAAAACTGAACAGAGCACTCCAGATATGGTCTCACAAAACACTAAAAAGAAGCAAATCCTTTCTCAAAGAAGCAAAACCTTTCTCTCGGCCTGCTGCCTGCAGTTCTGCTGATAGGACTCTCTATGCAGTTGATGCCTTTCACCACAAGAGCACGCTGCTGGCCCACGTTCAGCTTCCTGCCTACCGGGACACCAGCGCCTTTCCTGCACAACTGCCTTCCAGGCAGACAGCTTCCCACCTGGGCTCCTGCAGGGCTCCAGTCTGCCCAGGGGAGGGAAGGAATCTCCACTTGCTTTTGAATCTCAGGGGGTTCCTGTCAGCCCGTTTCTCTAGCATGGAGAGGTCCATCTGAAGAGCAGCCCCGCCTTCCAGCCTACCAGCTACTCCTCCCAGTTAGATATCACCCATAAACTAGCTGGCAGTGTGTTCTGTCCAATCATCCCCATCTGTCAGTAAGGCATAAAATAGCATTAGCCCTAGCATTGACCTCTGAGAAATGCCAGTAGCTACCAGCTGCCAGGTGGACCTTGTATTGTCTGTCAGTCCAGTCGATCTTCCATCCACCTACCCAAACCACATCTCACCAGCCTGGCTGAAAGGACATGTCCTCTACTTGTTTGGAAATAGCTTCCAGGAGGATTCTCTCCATCATCTTCCTGAAGATTGAGGTCAGGAAGGCCAGCCTGTAATTCCCCAGGTGCTCTCTCCTTGACACTGAGCATACTGTTTGCCCTTTTCCCCTTAGCATGCAATTACCCCAAACACTACAACCTCTCCAAAATGAGAGAGAAGCCTCACAGTGACATTTACTACCTCAGCACCCTCAGAGGCATCCCATCTGCTCCCATGTGTATGTGACTGTCCAGTTTGCTGAAGTGCTTCCTGTCTTCTACTGTACATAATGCTTCAGTTGAAGTCAAAGTTTTACAAAATTTTAATTGAAAATTTTAACTAGCAAGTGTCACTTGTAGATAGGTAGACTTTAAGGCCCTAGTTTATTTAAGTTAGTTTAATACAGTATCACCATAGCCTAAACACTGTTTAAGCAGATGGAGTACCTTGTGTCTTCTCATCCCTAGGTTCCCTTGGCACACACCTGAGGTGTTTTCACACAGAGATGTATCTTTTCTAGTCTTCATTCCAACATTTCTCTTTGTCAAAGATGATGTTTCCCTTTAATTTTGTTTTACATAAATGGTTTTGGTTTACATTACTTGTAAATGTAGTAGTTTAAGTGTAAGGTATTTCATACCCTGCTTTATAACTCGTACCTCCTTCTATATGTTGCAATAATTCAGTTAAAATCTTTCTCCTCCTCCTGTCTTTTTCTATCTACTTCAGTCTATTTTTTTCCACCTGTTTTTCGCACACCTCTATACCTCCCCTTCTCTTCATCTTTTCCCCCTGAAAACTGAAGATTTCCTGGATGCTAGCCCAAAGCATTGTAAGGCATCCTTCTTCATCCAGCATCAAGAGGCTATTTCTTCTTCCTTGCCATCAACAAGCAACGACAGAGGATAAAAATCATCATCTCATCTATTAAAAATCAGAGATCTTGCATGATCCTGAGCAAGGCACTACTCTCTAAGTGTTTGACAGAGCCGAGTTGAGATTCCGTGAGTAAATTGAGTGCTCAGACAATAGATTAACAGCATTGTCCTGAGTGGAAGAAGACAGATGACAGAATAAGGCTTGCCTGCTTAGCACTGCTTCTCCACAAAGCTTTCAACACCTTGCTCTCTGCTGCAGGAGGCAGGGACATTTTCCAGCAACTCATGAAATACCGTTATCTTATCCATGTATAAAAAGCACTTTGCTGGCGGGGGGCATCTTATGGGGCTGTGTCTGTCACATCAGACAACATTATTTTGAAATAGATATTCTATCTGAGTCCAGTTTGACTGGAACTCTTCTTACGCTGCAGAAGAGGGAAAACAAGACACAAACATACTTCCTTTCCTGTCTCAAAGTAATGGGGAGGAATAACAAAGATGACTGCTAGGATCCCAAGAAATGGAAGAATTAAGTATAGCAAACCTAACAGCAGAAAGCTCTACTATGGCTGGTGGTAACAGGGTATTGCATCTTTTACACCCAGCTACAGTGTTAGTATCTCAGCATGTTTGTTCAGTGACTACACTACTTGTAAGAACTACTCCACTGGTACCCAGGAAAAGCTCTGAACTAGACCATCTATTAGGAGTCAGAGAGCATGGAAACGTAAGCAGAGTGAGAGTTAAATAATGCAGTGACATTTTATTGAGAATTAACTAAGAACTCCTGAACAGATTTTCTACTTCAGTCAACAGTATTTTTTACTGCCCCAGTTCAAGCAACCAACATGAACATATAGAGGGCATATAAGGATGCTGCTGCCCTGTCTCAACAGCCCACAAAAGCTAAACTGCCAGCAAGTCTCTGCATATGCTGCCCTGTGGCACCTGCTGAAGATAGTAGAGGCTAAGTTTGATGAGAAGCTGGATCATTTCTAACAAGTGTGTAGTTTCCTCAGTTTACTGTAAAAACACAATTGATTTGAAAAACAAACTTGTTTAAAGTAAAATAAGAAATACACAACAAGAAGAAGAGATAAATCAGTAGTGAAAACTAAAAAAAAAATAAAATAAAAATTAAAAAAAAAACTAGGAAAAAAAAAACCTAGGAAAAAAAAAAACCCCAAAAAACCAAATCAATGTTTAAACAGCATCTTTGATTATA
>WTSP01023612.1:48350-70392 GCA_025331215.1 Actenoides lindsayi
GTTTGCAAGGCACCAAACCCAGCGTCTCTTTGCCTCCTGAGCATCAGCTGGGGTTTGCACGGCACCAAACCGAGCATCTCCCCGCCTCCTGAGCATCAACTGGGGTTTGCAAGGCACTAAACCCCAAAGGCCCAGGCTCTGGGGACCACCGCACGGCAGAGACTGGGACAGGGCGGGGAGCTAACGCACCCAGTGCCCACCGAGAAGCTCCAACCCCACGGCACCCAACTTCACAGCAGGGTTCTACCAAACCCTACCCACCGATGCCGCTCGCCAACGAGCCCTGGGCGTAGCCGCACACGTGTGGGTGCGGAAAGCCCGGCTCGGGACTCTTTGCCCAGGGCGTTGCGAGTCCAACGCGCCGCTTTTGAAGTTCCCTCGAGCGAGCTGCGTGGTCGGGAGCAATCAAAAGCCCATACAGGGGCGATAGGGCGGCTGCGCGCGCTGCCTCTGATGTCTTATCTCCGGCGGGAGGAGGGTGCTGGTCGCTGCGGCTCACTTGAAAACGCCTTAGCACCCCGCGGATCAAAGGCGCTTCCTGATGTGCTCCACCCCAGGGAAGTCTTGGGGCCAGCGCGGTCCCTCCTGGGGCCAGGACGTTGGGAGGCGCTGGGAACGGGGCCACGCGGCCAGCCCGGGTGGCTGCTGCGGGATGGTCCCCTGCCCGCCTCGGGGACGTGGTTCCTCGGCACCCACCAAGCGGGGAAATGGAGCCCAGGCAGGTTCAGTGCCACGCGGGTGCCCCGGTTTAACCACACGCCCTACAACAGCGCGCTTCGTTTTGTCCCAGAGACATCCCCAGTGAAGGACCCTCCCCTCCCTGGTCCCTGCTGACCCAGACAAACCTCACTCAGGACAAACCTCCCTCCTTCCCCGCCATCTGCACGTCCTCCAGCACTAAACCTACACAAAGAGTAATATCCCAGGTGCAATTTATTTTTTTCCCTGGGCTGGTCGCCTCCTACAAACCCCACGTTCCCCAGCAAGGCATCATCTGCTTCCCCGCGCCCTGGACCGCTCGGGCCCTGGGAGGACGAGCAGCAGCTCAGCCAGGCCACACACCGTGAGCCCCGAGGCCACCGGTACCTCCTGGCCACCAGCCCCTGTGCTGTTGTTGTTCTCCTCTCCGCGAGCTCACCGCAACATCCCGGGAGAGCAAGAGAGATACATCAAGTGCTGGAACAAGGGCACGAGCTGCCTCCACGCTCAGCAGCAGCCCAGGAAGCAGAGAGCATCCGTCCAGAGCAAACAGAGGAAGAGGTGCTGAGTTTGCAGCAGGAATGATGATTGTCTGAGCTGGGGATCTGCCTCCTGCCCCGTCCCACCCTCCAAATATGGGTTTGTAAGGAGAGGAGCAAAGCACAGGGATAGAAGTGGGACTTTTTGGCTCCGGAGGATGGGAGCATCGCCTCTACAGACAGCTCAAGCACACACTGCGTGGGCAGCAAAGCCAAACAGGAAAGGAAACCAGGAGGCAGGGAAACGGTTCTGGCAGCGCTCACGTTAGGGCTCGCTCAGCGCTCACACCTCCCCGCTGCTCCCTCTCCCGGGTGTCCCTCCCTCAGACCCCTCGCCCTGCTCAGACATGCCCCAATTCCACTGGTACTGTCGAAACGCTTCCCGTCCGAAGGGCTGGATTTAGAAAAATGCAGCTGGAGAGCTAGAGCCTGTTTGCAGGAACTGGTCCCAGCAGAGCCACGCTGGCACCCTGTCCCCGCACACGCACCCAGGCAGGGCTCAGCCTGCCCTCAGACCCCCGCAAAGGGAAAGGGAAGCCCTGACATAGCCAGGTCCCAGGATGTTATGAGGAGCTGGACACGTTAAGGGACCTGCAAAGGGATGGGGTGTCAGAGCTCCGCACCTTGGTTGGCCTCGCCCCTTCCAAGCCCCCAGAACGTGGAGGTGGGGAAAGGAGGGAGGTGCAGGAGGGACGCGGGGTCGTGCTGTGCCCCTCGCATCCCAGGCAGTGATTTGATACCGGCTTGAAAGCCATTTCCAGTTTAGAGATGCAGGTTTATTCGCATGCCCCAACGTGCTTAATGACCAAAGTGCTCTTCAGTGAACCCAGCAATGGATTGTAAAATAAAGTCAATGAGGCAAGTGGATTAAAGAAAAAAAAAAAAAAAACAAGAAAAAGAAAAAAATAAGTAGGAAAAAATAAAAAAAAAAAAAAAAAAATTAAAAAAAACTAGGAAAAAAAAAAACTAGAAAAAAAACAAACCCCCAAAAAACAAATCAATGTTTAAACAGCATCTTTGATTATACATAGAAAGAGTACTTGTCTTGGCTAGTAAAACTATCAGGCTCAAGTTTCAATCATTTCCTATACCAAAACATACTTTCCTAACAGAGCTAGACAAAAGCAACAGTATGTTTTTAACTACCCACCAGTAACAGGCAAAGAGATTTGAAGAGAGGAAAAAAATAAAAAAAAAAATGCCTCAGGAGATAGTATAATCCAAATACACACTTTTTCTTTTAGGGTACCTTAGCTAATAACCTGACAGCTGCAATACCTACCACTTTTTAAAGACGGGTTGTTTGCCTGCTGATTCTTTCCATCTTTCTCTTTTTTAATATTCTTTGAATCTAAAAGACAAGATTCCATTACATAATAAATGTAATATTCACATCATAACGATGTCCAGCATAACACAGAATGCTTTCAAACAATACAAAATGTCTTGTTCCAAATATTGACTTTCCTTTACTCATTTCAGTGCATAATCAAAAAGGTATTTGTACTATAAATTTAATCACTGAACTATTTTGCTTTCAAAATACATTGAGACTATACGGCATGAAAAAGCAGAGCTTTTAACTACTTTATACTACATTATCAAAATAAATCTAGTTGCAGAAAGTGTAGTATTAGCTCCATAATGAGCAACTCTGTCCTAATTTGTAACAGCTTTACTCAACCTACATGCTCTTTGAGATTCTCAAGATCACTGGATCTTTTAAAATCTTGTCCAAACCACTATGAACTGAGAAACAAGAAGAAAAAAACAACAACAATCAACCTCCCCTAAAAGCATATTTCCGAGTTAAAGATTCCATTCTATATTTAAGTTCTTGAATACTCAAATACAAGCAGCTATTTCAGCATGTCAGGTATTTAAAAAAAAATCATTCAGATGAACATACCTTGTCTATCTTTCATCTTTATACACAAACAGAAAGGAGTCTGTCATATTTCATTTTTGATGGGTTTCAGTGTGTATGCAAGACACAGCAGAACTGGGAGGCTAGAACGGAGGAGACTAAGGGAGCCAGTTTAACTTGTTCCTTTTAGTCTTTAAGATATGTTGGTTCGGTGACCCATTTTTGACACTCACAGACTCAAACATGACACTGAATTGGCAACCAAAATGCAAGTACATTTTCAGATTTAAAAAGGTTATCAGCCTCTGCATGGCAGAATGACTCTCTTCGTTCGTAAACATCCCAGCAACAGGAACAGGGCTGGTCCTCTGAGAAGACCCACACCTCAGCTCGCACCTTGGGTGATCCTAGTTAACCTGAACTGGTGAAGGGCTAGCTCACTTGGTAAAGAAAGATTTTGTTGGTAGCTGACTTGTGTATTTGCTGGTGCTTACATCTTCAGCTATTGACTGGCTTGCACTTGAAATAAAACACACTCCTTACCTAGAATAAGAAGGATTTGGTTATCAGAAACACTTGAGATTCAACAAGTTGTTCTGTAGCCAAGATTAAGCCCTAATAGTGCTTCTCTTCTGTGTTTTCTGCAAGTAAGGCTTTTCTTGAAACAGAGACAACTGATGAGCAACATGTGATGTTCAGCATTTCCATCCCACTTCTTTCATTATTTATTGAGGAACTGCCATGTACAGCAAAAGCTGAATCATGACAATCTTCTGTCAGCAATCCCAAAATCCTCCCCATCAGTCAGTGAGAAGAGGAATAGTTGTCCACCTGGCTCTGTGCTGGGTAGGACGTGGTGCTGCTTTGGGAGCCACGGCACTGGCCAAGGTCACCTCAGGAGCAGCTGGGCAGGGCCACATCAGTCAGAGCCTCTCCATCACCCTGGCCAGGAGCTACTGGGGAGGAGGCACTCGGCACCCTCCCTGGGGACAGTTTGAGGCTGGGACAGGGCAGGGGCCCAGAGGTGAGCCCAACTTGGCAGGGCCCATGGCCAGGTAAGGATGTTGAAAGCTAGAGATCAGCCCTGTTCTAGCATTGCTGGGGTGGGGGTTGATGGCCCCAGGGGGTTGACATGGGGTCCTGGGCAGGGTGGAGAGAGGCCCAGGTGAGGTTGGTCAGGGCCATTAAAGCCTGTTATGTGCTCAAGGCCAAGACACCTTCCAAGAATAACCCAGTTTCCACAGCCAAAGAAAATACACCTACAGCTACCTACTCGCTCAAAATATGCTGAAAAAATACCACCCACTTCTCCTAAAGCAGATATGGGGAATACCACAGATCCTTTGAAAAGGAAAGAAAATGATGTGTTTACTTCTTGACTTAGTCTTCTTTCTTATGTGCTCTTTTTTTTGGAAAAAGTTTGCTTTGAAACATTTTCTACTTGATAGGTTCCCAAAGAAAAATCCTTATGGAGATCAACTTCAGATGGACTTGCTGAAATGCTTTTGGATGGTGCCTACAGAGCTCTAATCCCAGTATTTCCTCAGGAGTAGGGCTTTAACCCACACAAGTGGACACCGTATATCCTGACAACAACTACCTGTGGGAATCTGAGAAGGGATAGTATTAAAACAGTTCAGTACCAAGAACACAAGACTAACATTCACCTTCTCCCTTCTACCCATCAAAATATATTCCATTCATCCCTCTTTGGGATTCAACCGAATCCTGCTAGTTTTCTACTGGGTGGTGGCAATCACCAGCAGAGCCTTTTGCAGTGTTCTACAAGCTCAGTTACTCAGGCTTTCTTTCCCAAAACCAGCCAGATTGTTGCAGACATCAGGCTGACAGCTTACAGAATAGAAAGCTTCCCAATTCACTTATTTCAGAAGAGGAAATCCAACAAAGTCCCACATCAGAGACTTACTGAAGACAAGAACTAATAACTGCTTCCTGTGAACATCCAAAGCTTGAAAGGACAGATTCATGAAAGAGTATCTACCCAACACTGCCAGATTCTAAACAAGATGATAGCCTTTCATGATGAGAGACATCAAGAACAGGTGAAAGAATGTGAAAAAAACACACCACCTGGACACCAGATGAGTTCTCACTGAGAAGCACCACTCGCATTATTTATTTCCTGTACCAGTTTAGTGCTTATCCCATGAATATCACAGCAAATATGAACACTAAAATGGAACACTTAGAACTGCATTCTTCTTACCATCAGCCATTAGAAAACTATGAGAACAAGAAGAGATGATGACACTAAAGAAACTGATCCTCCAGTAGCAGTTTAAATAGGTGGAGACATCTTCATTCATAAGAAACCCTAAGCACCATCACTTGTTTTTGATGGCCAGAAATTTACTCTTTAAAATGCTCAAGCAAAACTCACCCAGCACATGCAGAAGCACCCAAAAATAAGCCTGGTTAAACACAAGATTGTTTTCAAAGCCTCCCCTTGCTTTTATGCACTCCAACTTTCAAAGCTGAGAAGACCATTACAAAACTGGAGTGTTTTGTCTAAGCAGATGAAAAGCTACTAGCAGCAAGATTTACTAACCTGCTGTCACATGAGATATAGTGTATCTACTACCATCTCAAGAAACTTTCCCCCAGTTTATCTCTCACAGTTGCTATGATGCCTTGGTCTGGTGTGCCTCTTCCAATGCAATGTCAGTAGTTGACGTGTATAGGAATTTATTTTCAAAAGCAACATTAAAGAAAATAGGATTTTATTAAAACTCGATTTTATAAATATAAAATACATGCCTTCTTTTCCCCCCCCAAAAATGCATGCCAATTTACACTTGAAATTCTGATATCCTAAATTCTAGTTTTGTTTTTTTTTTTTTCTAAAGATCACTGAAAACAAAATTAAGACTTGGAAAACTATTATATCCAGTCACTGGGCTGAAGACAACGACTTCCTCAGCACACAACCCTCAGGTTGGTCAACTCAAAAATGAGGTTATGAAAGAAGGAAATGCTTCTGCAGATGTAAAGAGTATTTTCTTTTCATCTCCAAATAGCCACATTAAGTGACTAATTCCTTGAAATAGGAAAAGTGGGCTTGAAAATGGAAACTTTATTCATACATTAGAGACAGAAGAGACTTATTAGTTCTAGAGGCTTGAAGCTCATGGTGACAAAAAAACCCAGGCCAGTTTAATTCATTGCCTGTCTTCCTCTACTCAAAGTCGGTTTTAAAATAGATGAGTTTTAGTCTACTTTCTAACATAAAATACAGTATGGTTTAGATCATTTAGTCAAAAGATGAACAAAAATTAAATGCTGCTACTGTGGATATAATCACATGCCACTTAGCTCTTTAAAAAAAAAAACAACAAAAGCATGGCATAATATTTTCAAAGTTTTACAAATAGAGTAATATATAAGCATACAGGTTTGACATATTTGTTATGTAAATATATATGCATTTAACTTAGAATACATATACAACCTAAATACTTATTTTCAAAACCCCATGAAAGATTGTTCTCTTCTGGGTAGCAAGATTAGAATACAGCAAATTACAAACCCAGCATATTCTATTGTTCAACTAACTTTTTATACAGTGCACTTCATAAGCTAAAGCTGTAGATACAAAACAAGATTAGAGTAAGATTATTTAACATAGTGCTTTCTGCTTACCTATTTAAAATTCCATGTGCTTACACTACTCCCACCCTATCTGTAACCACAGAATTCCTCCACTGATAAGATTAGTCAATGGAGGACAGGCAAGAGCAACTACATCTATCATACAAGAAATTAGAGACACTGAAGAAAAAAGGCAAAGCTATCAGGACTGACTTGTGAATGCCAACAAAAACAAAACAAAACCCAATCCAAATAAAAATCAAAAAGGGCACCTTCAGAATATAAGGTCTGGTAAAACTAATTCTGGTGACCAATGTATAGTTTCCCTTATAAACTTCCATGTCAAATTGAGATGCTTGTCTGAGACACTTTAAAAATCCACAACACTTCTTTCTGGGAAGAGTTAACCCTTCAAAAAACCAAGATGATTGCTTTGTCTGCATGCTGGCAAGTTTTTACCACAGAATGGTGTGCTATGTAATGAGGTGTATATGTGTTGTCTTCTAAGACTTGCTATTTGCCTGATGTCCAATGCAAGGGGAAAAGCAATTCCCAGTCTTGCTTTCTATATTTCTTCAGCTATTTCTAAGCCACCTTAAAGCCTTCAACTCTGACAGGTGTTCTAAACATGGCAGGAGACCACTTCTCTCAAAGAAGTCCCTTGTCTCTTCCTGATGGACACAAAATACCTTTGGGTGACAGAAACATTTGCTCTTCTCATGCCACACAGTTACTCACCTTCAAGATGAAGTTTGCTAAGACAAGCCCAAGACTTACTATCGTTGCTCAGGAAGGGGCCTTCGCTCGCTACCACACAGGGCTGTGAGCACCTTCTAGCTACCCTTCACCAAGCCCCAGCACACAGTTGAGGATATCAAGACAAGAGGAAATACGAAATGTCTCCTTTCCCTTTTTTTTGTGCTTCCCCAGTTGGATTTTTATCTGCCCAGAACAGGGTGTCTCTTTTAGTATATTTAAACAACAGACAAGCAGAAAATCTACAAGAGAAGGGGACAGACTTCCTCCATAAAATCTTGGTGCAACAATTAAACGGATGACTCCTGCCATTACAGAAAATCTATTATAGCAAAAGACAATTATTTACCAAGGAAACACGCAAGCACATAAAGCAGCTTGGACTGAAGGTGGGGAAACTCAAGAAAAGTACGAAAGTTTTAGCAGCTTTTTATGGGAGAGGACTACCCATATGAAACCTTTGAAAAGCAGCAGCAAGCCAGTTTCAGACAGTGGGTCTTTCTCTCTTTACATTCTCTTTGTTTCATCAACCCCAAATGCCCTTGTTTCTTCTTAAGTCTCACTCTTTATTTTAGCACTTAACTCACAACTTCTCAAGACAAGACAGAGCAGAAATCACACCTTTATAGTACACTGCATTTGTGGATTAAGATAAAAATTAACGTTTTAAAAGAAATTTGGGAAACAGACGCTAATGCCCTTTGTTGTGATAAATTTTGATTTTTGATTCCTTGGACTACCCTGCTATCATCTTGCTAAATTATATGCAGTTACAGAATAAAGCACTACATTTTATTTAATATCACACCTAGATACATTCTTCAATTTTAGAATACTGTAATGGCTTCAAGGCTGTCACAGGATAAAATTACTTTGGTTGAACTTGTAGAACTCCAGGATAAGCCAAATGTAGCATGCTTACTCTAAAAATAATGTGAAGTTTGAACTTACCTGTGTTTAGTACATATCATAAACTGTCTTCTTTAATCTAACAGTATAGCAATTGTCAAGTAATATCCCACCACCTTCAAAAAGAGCATTTAGCAGGTTCCCTATTTTCTTTCCTCTTGAATAAAAGCTACCAGGCCTTACCTTTAGCTGCTGTTCTCCCCATGGTAACACTTCTGTGATCTCCCCTCTCACAATAAAAAGGCTGAAGTTGAAAGACCAGTTAATTCTTCCTTTCAGCAGGACAGTTTCCTGTGGAGGAGTAATACAACAAGTTAGGAGGAGGTTGTAGTTGGGGTTTGGGTTTTCTTTTTTTAGAAAGGAGAATTTTTTTTCTATTGGTATATAATTATCTTGCTGGTTTTAAGTTGCAAATGTTTAACAAACTATGCGTAGAAGAATAGCGTGTAAACAACAGATACACCAAAGCAGCAAGCAAACAGAACTCAAACTTCTATTTCATTGTTTTAGACAGTTCACTGTATAATGCTTCACATTTTCTGTGGATTTCTAATACAAAGAAAGACATAAAATGTGCTTTATTCCTTTTTTCCCTCAATCAACATCCAAGGAAAATGGAAGACAGACTTTTATACATAACCAAATGATACTGCCTCACTTGCACAGAGTTAAATAATCATCATGTTAATATCTTTGGGTAAAACACAGTATCTTGCACAACTACAGCGTAAGGGGGAACAGATGTACGAAATCTACACAAAGACCCAAGTGCTCACTGATACCCCTGCTCACTATGACTTGCAACAGAGCACAGAGAACCTGTTAGGGAAACGCTAACTGCAGATAAATGCAGCAAGCCACATTCTTGTAGGGTTTAGAAACTAAAAGGGACAAATTAGTTAAACTGTTGTAAACCAGCAAAAACAAATTGTGTGTGTATGTGTGTGTGTGTGTTACCGTGATCATCTACCCCAGTATCTAGTTTTTTGAACTCTCACTGTATTCAATTCAAGCCAAATTCACTGGAAGTTTTTTAGCCTCAAAGCAGCAAAGCCAGCAACCTTACTATCTTTTTTCATTAACTGTGAGTAGTAAGGGGCAAAAATACACTCAAATTTCTGAATTATCTTTGATCATTTCCTTTCAAGAACTCCCATGAGGTTAAAGCTGACACTATCAAAGTTCTCAGATTATTTTTTCTTTAAATTTAAATATGTGCATACTTTTTCCAAGATTACTTTTGCCAAAGGTAACATTTTTAGAAGCTACACCTTTCCAGAGTTACATAAAAGGAATAACAGCTTAAAAGCAAGTTATCTACTTGGAATTTCTTGAATCTTACATGCTAAAAAAAAAATAATTACACATACATATAGCATATAACAAGAGCAGCATCATAAAGCTTGAGTATCTTCCTGGAACCGTGATATTTCAGTGAAACTTTGAGGAACTTGCACACTGTGGTGATGGGTTACATTATGAAAACTTTATGCAGTGCAAGTCCCATAGCTAAAACTAAATATGGTTTTTAAAATGCCAGTGACTGAAGAATTCATTCAGTGTGTGTGTGCGCTGTGTGTGAACACGCTGAACAGTTATTACAAAAACTCTGAAGACTGAGACTTGAAAGCAGTTATAAATAAAACTAAATACTACCATAAAATAAGCAGGTTTTGCTACACAATAGCATTCATCGCATAAGTGATCATCAGGATTAAGAACAGAAATCCTTTTAAGCCACCAAATAAATCTGAAATACTTGATACATTGGGAGACTCCCCCAAAAATTCAAAGCTTTTCCGCTGCAAGTAATAAATCGTGAAAGGTGATGCGGAGTCGAAGTAACTGCTTTTACAGATTACTTTAAAACAGTGCATGGTTTTTATCTTTTTGTTCCAAGTACCAGATTGCACTTGGTGCAGTAATAAAGATTCCAACCCCGCAGTGATAGTCATCAAGTTTAGCACAACTGGAGAGCCTGTCAGAACATAAAAAGGATTCCAGCTTTTCATTAGCTTGTGTTGTACCAGATAGGCTACTTTACAGCATACCCACCAGCCTGTTAAAAATATAAGACAACTGAAAGTTCTGAAAGTACTGTTTGAGAAGGGGCAAACTCAACTGCAGGAAAACAATATATTACTGTTTTGAGCTACTTAAAACTCAGCTACACCTAAGTATTCAATCTAGAGCCGCTATTAAATTATCTTGTAGATAGTGCTGTTTGTGACAGAAAACATTCAAGAACAGTATTGCTGAGCCTCTGTTTAACAACCATTACATGCTGCTGAATTACGACAAAATGAAAACCAGTTACCTCCAAAACAGAGCAGGGCCAGCCTGAAACAAAGTCTAACTTCTTTTGCAGGGACAGACCTAGGAATAGCTTTCCATCACCTTGCATAATCAAGTGGCAAACGGTAAGCAAGGTAGTTACGTCTTTTGCTAACCGAGACAGAATCTTCTTATGTTGCGCTCACGATCACCAGCCTGGCTCAACTGACAGCACACCCACCAAAAAAAGAGAAGAAAACTGCCACCAAATACAGGGAAGAAACACCCAGGGATGTTTTGGCAAAGTAATGCAGAAAGGACAAGAGTTCAAGGCATTCAAGTATTTGCACCTCAGAAAGCAAGTCAGGTGAGTGACACAGAAAGCTAGGGTTAAGAAATTAACCTAGCAACTTCTAGAAATGAAGGGGGGAAAAAAATGCAACAAAAAAAATGGCAGGAATATAGGAGCAAAGAAAGAAATGCAATGGCAAGACTGAAGCATAATGGTGTTAGGGTCCACAAAGCAGCAGAATGAAAACCAAAGTTACAAAGATCAAGCTGTACGTAGTGATTGTCAGTAAGAGAATGGCCAAAACACACTGATCTAAGGAATGGCAGTACAGAATCCATATCAGACACCAGTGAGAAACTGTTTACTGTAAATTAAGGAAACTGAAAAAGCTGAGGAAAAAAAAAATTAAAATCCATGAACCCAGGATAAACACTGGATTCTTCATCAAAATATCTTCAATTTTAAAAGCCATGGAAGATCTCCACACTCCTGGAGTGTATTATTTACATTTCAAATCATCCTGTAAACAGAGTTTTATTCTTTCTCTGATTAGCGTCACTTACATCAGTTACTTTTTAAAAACTTGGATGGAAAGCATTCATCTGACTTTAGCTGCTTACTGAAGTTTTTACTGTTAATCCCCAAATCACTTCTACTAGCCACCTCCCACTGTGCAAGCCCTTTGTCAGAAAGCAGTATATTAGCAGACAAGCCTAAGCCTTCACCCTCTCTGCGTTGCTACTACATAATACTAGGTGTCAAAAAACAGGACAGAAAACATTCTTCCTGTCTAACTTTGCTCATCTCATTTTGAAAGAATTACTCAAAGGACATGTATTTTGCATTTTAAAGAAGCTAATATTCTACAGAAAATGTCAAAATCATTCCCTGTTTTGCCTGCTATGCAACTCCATTATCCTTCTCACTGTAATCCAGCCACTGAAGCAAGCTGAATGTCCTGAAAAAAAAAAATCATGCATATTTAGGACTTCCCAGTGGAAGTTTACCTCAACAGCATACCCACTTATAAAAATACATAGCACAGAGTTACAGAGATAAATATAACATTTAAAAGAAGCCTAAACAACCAGTAGACTGTGGGTTTAGTCTCCACCAAAAAGATTAAGGTTTTCCTGTGAATGACTGCCTCTCATTCTCAGAGATAAGACACTAATTTTTAGAACCAGTTAGCTTTTTGACCCTACCACTGGTATTAATGCAGTAACTCAGATCTCGTCACTGCCGACCTCAGAGGAGGAACGGACAGTCATCAATGGGCAGTCTCCACTGGATAAGGACTGAGGCTATTCTTTTATACAGATAACACAGCATAGAAGAGGAATCTAAAAAAAATTCACTTTGAAGCATCAAGTTCTTCTTCATTTGAGCCTGAAATACAAGCAAAAAAAAAAAAATATTCAGGCTCAATCTGAACCAGGAGTTATACTTGCCTGCCTCTTTCTTCATACTTTTTCTTCTACAAATGCTTCCAGATCAAATTTCCATATGCGAGGGGGGGAAATAATTACACAGAGTTTGAACAGCAAACCCAGTTCTAGACAGAGAGTAGGTGCAATGTAAAGAAAGGTACAGCCCTCTCCAACTCTTCCAGATGTAAAAGTCCACCAGCATTCAAGTGCTTTAGAAACATAAAAAGACACCAGTTACAACCACTGGCCAGTATGGCCATGCTCCCATCTCTGTTACTGCACCTCGCTGTCTTCTTGCTGTTTGTTACAGCCCATAATACATAGATCCCTTCGAGAAAAGGACCTGCACAGCCTCCTCTGTGGACCAACATGTAGTCCGGCAGCTGCAGTTCCCACTCCAGCTTCCATGAATGGGGAAACATATACTTAAGGCACCAGTCACTTCCCAAACAACTGTGGCTTCACTGCATCCCTTCAAAGTTATCCTTCCTGAATCTGGAATAACTTTTCTTAAAACTTAATAACCTATGCATCTGTTATTTCCTAAATAAAAACCCTACTTCATACCATTTTCACAAGTCTTTAAGCAGCTTAAGAGACAAATAAAGAGGGTAAGACTTCAGAGGAGTATTTCTGTAACACGCAATACTTCCAAATTTCCAATACTTAAAAATGTACTTTCCAGCAAGTCACCCAGTGTGTAGACTCATTTAGTACACACTTTAAGACACAACAGCATATTCTTAATTATTTCTGTAATAGAGATAATCAGTTTACACCTTTTAGAGCATACTGTGGTATCATAGAAAAGTAAAAAAAGGCTAAAAGAAAAACTTACATGATCGTATCAGAAGTTTATAAAATGTAACACAAGCTTTGTAGCTGTAAAATCAGTATTATTTAACATTACACATATATTACTTCAAAACAAAACATAAAGATCAAGTCTTCTTTCATTTATGCACACAAATATATAATCAATTGGTGTTCTGGCAAGAAATTTGATCCAGGTTGGAATCCCTTTTAGTTCACATTCTTTGTAACCAAAAAAAAAAAAAGAAAAAAAATAGTGAGGTTTTTTTCAAGGACATGAAATTAAACTTTCATGTTTTCATGCAGCAGAACTTCTAATGAGCTGATGTATCTGAACACCTTCTCTTCTAGCTGATCAAAAAAGTTAGGAGAGGCAAGGTTTTGCCAAATTTACACGCTTTACAAAGAGCAAATATTAGCTAGCCTTATGTACTATTAAAAGCACTGAGTTTCAGTATTTCTTAAGTTCTTAAGGGAAGAGAGTGGGTATTTAGTCTTTACAAATATAATTTTGTAATGTCATTCGCCTTAACATCAAGAAGAAATTTTCTGCACTTGCAAAATTCTTCTGCAAGTCACCAACAGTGCACTGCTCGCTATTTATGAAGTGATTAGCATAAACAAACTTTTAAGCTGTCAGCAGTAAAATACTGCCTGTAAATGTTCTGCCCTCTCTCCAGGTAAGTTTACGACCTGCTTTAGAATATGAGCAACTGTGATTACAGTAAGTCATACACTTCAAGACTACAAAAATCTCTCCAACCTTTCGAACTGTACTAAGTGTATTATTCAGTACAGTGCAAGGCATCGTGTATTTTAAAAAGCAACACTGACAAGGTTTAGACCAAAGATTTGTCCCAAAAATTCCTGAAACGAGCAAGAGATACTTGTAAATGGAAATGGCAGAAAAGGCGTCCGAATTAAACGGCACAGCTTGTATCAACACATAACAGAAACAATTTATGTCATGTAGCTTCAACGTGTACTAATTTGACAGTAATTTTAAAAATTAAAGTTTAGAGCTGCCCTACGGCTACCAGTGGAAAATAAAAATAGCTTTTCTACTCTTTCCCTCCCTCCCCATCCTGCTTTAAAAGTCAGAAGATGTGGGGCTGTAAAAACCTGAAAAAGGAAATGGTATGTGTGAAGTCAGCAGTTCAGCAAAGCGGCTGACTAGCCATTAACAGCTTTAAATATTCTGAAAATGCCAGCGTTCCCACATGAAAGGGTATTTTAATGTTATATTCAAATAAATAAAAATAATACAGCTCACAGTGCTCACATTTCTACCTTAAGTAAAACTGCCAGTTTTAGTGGTTTACTGGTACATATCTACAGTAGCACAAGAGTTCGACAAATTGTTTAAACGTTTTGGTGAATTCAGCTCACTGAAACTTCTGCCCTGTTTTCCACTTCCCCCTGCAAGCCTGGAGTACTCTTCCTGAAAACATTCATCATCATTATTCAACTTGGCTTTGTTCAACTGCCTCACATTTCTTTCGTAAAGCAAACTAGTGAAATTATGCATAAAAAACCCCAACAACTTTGTGTGATTAGCATTGGCTAAGAGCTACATACCTGTATGAAATTCTCTCTACACCCAGATACATCTCCTCTGCCTTCAGCTCAGCCTCTCTTGACACAGCAGAGAGCTCTCGAACTATTTGTTCTGTGAGGCACCGAGCATACTTTTAGCACAGTGTAAATACAACAGGTAAGGGAGAAAAGAAATTGCTGTTGCAAACATAGTAAGAGATGTCCAGATGCTAGAGATCCCTCCAGAGCTTTTCTGCGCTCATCTTTGGCAGGCAACAAGCAATACCAGCAGCTTTAAAAGCAGCAGTCAGAGAGAGTACATACACATAAGAGGACAAGGGGGAGAAAGATAAGCAGGGGAGGGATGGTGGAAAAGGGATTTTACAACCTCTTAGGCAATTTTGGCTTCCTCCCATCTACATTGCCTCGAAACTCAAAAAAGACTGTGGAAGCTCGCTTCAGCTATAATCTAACAGAGCTCTATCCACATACCCCATAGCCAGCAAATCCATCCCCGTGGTCCTGATTTCTTATTCACCCAACAGAATATCTGAGAAATGCAGACACCTTTAATCTGATATGGAAATGTATGAAAGTCAAATCGAGTGCATGATTTATTTCTTTTGTGAAGGCATGGAGAACAGTCTTGGGACACTTCTGCATAGGATCAGTCTGCTGCCAGCACCCCAGGTGGAGTTAGCTGGTTTCAGAGCAACACACTTGCCTTCCCTTGCTTGTACTCAATGCCAGCAGCAACGTGCTTCTGCTACCATTCTCTTCAAGCGCTTAAAGTGTAAGAAGAACCTGTTAAAGTATCTGTTTCACTCTCCCCGCTTGAGAATACAAACAACATAATGCTGGCTGGGACTCCCTGCCACTGTACGTTAACAAAGACAGAACTTGCCTCACCACATCTATCTCCTGCTGCAATACACCGCGGTGTATCCTGACATACAGAGAGACTACTACATGGTTCCAAGTACTGGTGTCTAATCAGGGCACAAAACCAAACCAGCCAGAATTAAATAAACCCTTAAGCAATTTGCCGATAGCCCACCCTTCCAGATGATGTTTCTGAAGGCAGAAAACCCCAGAGAGCTGATTGCAGTCTCCAGGCACAACCCCCTGTGAGCACCGGGCTCACATGTGTTGCTGGTACCGAAAGGCTGTGCTATTTCCCTAACTTAAATCTCTGACTAAAAAGGAAAATCCTTCTTTAATCCCTTCTCACAAGGGTGAGAATTCATCCTACAGGCAGGTGACACCAAAAATATTTGTCAACCTATTTGGACAAACATCTATAAGCACCATTCAGTGCTGCTAGACATTTCTGCAACTAATAATGTGCTGACAGGTCAGAAAAGACAACAGAACTCCTAAGTGCTCAAAGGACTAGACATCTGCAAATACTCAGCTGTAGTATTTGATGCACTTTTCAAAAACAGTGTAAGATGAAAGACTCAAAACATCAGGAAAATCCACAGCAAATCTATATTTCTCTTTCCCATATCCCAGGACAACCTTCCAATTATTAAAAAAAAAAAACAAAAAAAACCCCAACCAAACAAAAAAACCCAGGTGAAGCAGGCTGTAACAGAACAATTTCCTCCCCCTCTTCCTCAGTATGGCTGCATAGCTGTCACTGGTTGTGTACAGCAACTGCCCAGGACAGAGGCAAAGCATTTCTGCTGCTTCTCAAGATCTTCTCTCTGAAGGTGACGTCCTCTCCCTCCCTCCTCTGCCCAGTGCTTCTACCATTGAGCACTGGAGAACATTCAGACAAGGACCTAGATAGTATTTTCCTACAATGAGCTAGAAAAAAAAATTAATAATTAGCTGGAAAACTCTGTATGTGGTGTGTAATTAGAACACTTTATTTCATGCTTAAAACCAGCACATATCTTCTGACCTTTCCAGAAAACTGCTGTCTCCCTCTATAGCACTCTAGTGCAGGGTACACATAAAAGAGATTCGGTATGACAAGTGCCATCAAATATGCTGCAGCCCTTTTAATCTCTGAACCTCTGACAGACGATAGTGACAATAAAAAGTTCCACCAAATTTAGCAACTCTGATACCCTTTCACATTCCTCCATGTACAAGACACACGTTTACAAACTGTGCTTTTTAAGTGAGCTTTTAAAAGTGCCCCAAGAATTGCATTCCTTCCACTGAACCTTCCCGCATTAATCTCTGATAGATTCCATACAGTACATAAATAATGGTATATGCTTCATCTTAGGCATGCACCTCATTAAAATGGTGCCACCCTCTTTTAGGTTTTATAAACTTCAGATGCTCCCTGAACTAATGTATGCTAGAGATGATGAAAGGCTCAACCTCATCTTTGCCCTACACTAAAAGGCATATCGTATTACCTTGAGAAGACAACACTTAGATTTCCATCAAAGAAGTTCATCCTTTTCATGAAAAGACTGGATTTCCTTTCTATCTTAAATAGAATTTGACCTGATTTGTGAAGCTGAAAGCCTAGAATCAAATTGTTTAAGCAAGACGTCTACCTTTAATGCAGTGTCTTACTTGGTTTTAGACAACAACATATAAATGGGGAGCTGCACAGAATATATACCATTTATAGGTAAAAAAATATCAGTCCAAAACACTGCTCATACTTAAACTGCATGCAGCATTTTTCTAACAAATCCGAAAAGGTATTTTAGAATTAGTTTGGACCTAAGATACTTAAACAGCTTCTTCCCTATGGAGAGGAAAGGCTACACCCCTGCTAAAACAAATGAAGGAGCATTAAAATTCTATTAAAAGGTTTTAGTATTTCAGAAAGACTTTGAATCTAGGCTCTGCAAGTAATTCAGAAAGGCAGGCAGGAAGAGAGCACATGGAAGAACCACAATAAGTACACACTTAGGATTGCGCCAATTTGGATCCAAGATGATCAACCACTACCCATAAAGCAGGCACCTTTGTTGAATTCCAGAACTGTGAATCAGTCTGGAATCTACACTGCTGAAAGGAGACAGACATGTAACTTACCATCACAAAGCACAAGTGTGTACTTCAATTCATTTAGATCTATGATAAACTACTAGATTTTTGGTCCTATTCCGAGAACGTAGAAACTAAAGCCGTTATTTTTTGTGACAGGGATCTTGGGAGGAGAACTGCTAAGGGTAAGAGACAGTTTTTTATCCCTTCTACTATAAATGCTCTAGTTGTATATACCTGTGCCCAATGTCCACTGCACACAAGATAAAGTATCAAAGCAAGCCCAAAAAAAAGAGATAAGGTGGCTTGCAAAAAGAGTTGCTGCTTTCTGAATGGCTGCAATGCAGCTCCTGACTTTCCCCCACATCTATATCCTTGTTGACCAAGCAAGAACACTAAAAAGGAAGAAACAAGAGTACCTCTGAGGGCCATCATCACCATTTATGTTTTTATGACTCTTTGTCTACGCATCTGCTGCAGGTAACAGGGAAGCCTGCTCATTGTTTGCTCAGGTACCTGAAGCCACCTCTCCACTCCTGCAAGCCCCCCTTGCCCATCCCAAAAGACAACAGATATACCCGAAGAGACCACAGATACAGGATTTAAGTTTCAGGCAACGTGAGGAGTTAATACGCACACACACGTGAACTGAGCTGGTCACTCACCAAATCATCTCTTGCTGCTCCCAGGAGCAAGGGGCAGCATTGCAGCTCCACAACCAGATGGCAGGAGCTGGGTACAAACGCTCAGTCCTCATTGCCCATGCAGGTCAAGTCAGCTAGCAAGTGATGAAGATACACAAATGGTATTCACACAGAAATATACACTTAAAATAAACTACAACTCACTTAAGGACTTAACCATCTCACTTTTTATAGGCTTTACCTGAAGGAAATTGTCTCTCCACTTAGACATCGTAAGTAAAGCCGTTCACACACCCCATGTGTACCTCACCATTATCATTCCATCGCTACAATGCAAAAATAAACTCAACTGCATGTAACTAATATTACAGCTTCCTACCACCACATCAAGATATCACCAAACTATAGAAGACTTGGACCTTAGAAGAAGTCTTCAAAGAAGCTGTACAAATTGTATTAGTAAAAACACTCTCATATACCAACACAGATCGCAGTAAAAAAGAATCCTTCGCTGAATCATATCAGAATGTTAACAATTATTCTGGGACTTCAAGTTACATGGAGCCAAAGTGGAAATCAGAAGTATTTGCAAAAAAAACAGGACTATTAAGTGTAATGAAAACACCTGTAACGTTCAAGCACTAACAATTTTCCACTTAATATTTCTATTGCTTCGTATTTACAAAATGGTCTACTACACCTCAACAGCTTTATATGGGTTTTTATGGCTCTTGCCATACACTAGAAAAATCCTGGAGTTCTGGGACATTTAAGTTGCATGTCTTACACTTTAAAGAACACAAGCGGCACAGTCCTTTACATTTAAGATTTTAATCTCTGCAAGAAGCAATCAGCACTAGGGCTGGGTGCCTAAGGCTATTTCTTTCAAATGAGAATGAACAGAACTTGAAACACCCTGCAGATGCAGAGGTCAAGAAGCTGGTTAACAGCCTCCCTTGTGTAGACTCCTTGAAGCATTGTCCTGGTCTCTACCTGTAATGTGTGCTATACCTACACTTTGAAAATATTACAGCAGGCTGTCAAATGATATTTTCAAAGATTATCGTAAAACATGGAAGAGTAATGGCTTATTTCACTCATCCTCATTTGAGATAGGTGTATCCAGATGAATAAGAAAGCCACCTGCAGTGTCCTGGACAGTTAATGACAAATGTCATTTCCTGTCAGTGATACTGAGGACTTCATTTCTCCCCTTACACCCACCCCAATATGGATCAACTGCAACAGTAAAGGGAGTAACCAGAGCTCACTCACAGCTTACGACCCCATTGGAATAGTAACAAAACAATGAGGCAAAATCATGAGAAAGACACCCGTGCATAAAGGGCAGAAGGAGATATTTACGTTCGTTTCAGGCTTTTTCACATTCTCTCTTCTTAAGCAAAGCCATGTCCTTGTTTTATACACACAGCGTTTAGACATTATGTTGGAATTAATACTTTCCCGGTACTACCAATTTTGCACTAGAGAAAACAAAGTTACACTTGGTTTTGTAAAGGAAACGCTCTCCAGTGCTTCTTTTGAACTCGAGCAGCTACTCCAGAAAACAATGCCCCTGCCTTACAAGAATGCGGTATCTGGATGTAGCCAGGACAGCTGCAGCAAGGCAAAAAAAAAGGCATCTGCACATTCAAAGCAGGAATATACACAGTCTGAGGAAACATATTTTAGAGGACTGTAATTGCTCCTTCCCTAACCTCCCTACATCAAGATCAATATTTAACACATGGTCGAATTTTAGGAACAATCTAATTAGAGCCGGTCACATTTGCATATCTATGCAGCTTATAATCAGTGTGAAAGTAGTTTACGCTTACAGCTGTAACACATAACAAAAAGCCAGGATTTGTTTTTGCTGAAGCCGAACATTACTATAAAAATGTACAACACCAAGTAACCTGAAAGATATTGCACAAATATAACTACCTTATTACACAAATATTACTACAGATTTACACCAAATAGAAAACTAGAGCAGCAACTCCATCAGACGAGTCTCAAAATCAATAACTAACTTTAACATTCCAAGAGCAGACCGTGTTAAAGTTAAAAGCCATAGAATTACTTCCAGGTCTCAACTTAGTTTTACCATATACTCTTTCCCGCTGCCTCCCACTTACATTACTCTGAAACTTCCCATAATGAAGTACCAACAGAAATGTCTTCAACGTGCTTTTTCTTTACATTTATTCAAATAATATCATCCTCGACTAGCACTCACATGTAATGATACCCCTAAGGGAGAAAACCAGCTCCCCCTGAGCCCAAGCACGCGGTCTGGTTGTACGAGTAATTTCCCCGGACACACTGCCAATGCGACCACTCACATGGGCTACAGGTTACTGCGGTTCAAGCAGCGCTTGGTGGTGGCCCATGGAGAACCGGCATGCCGCAACACATTCCCTCCCCTATTTGTTATCTGATGTTAATATGACAACTTCAGACATAACTGTAACACAGCGACTGCCCTCCTGCCGTTACTCTTCCCAGCTGCACTAGCGCTGCAGTCGGTACTGACCCCGAGGGACTGCCTCACCCACTGATTTTCTCTGCCACTTGCAACGAGTAAGGTGCAGTACGAAAGCTTTAAAAATCCATAGGTTTACAACTGCTACTCTGGATAATAAAAAACTCATCACCAGTCAAGCTTGAAGAGCTGTTCACAAATCAGATACGGGACAGTCTGAAAAGCTACTGTCAAATCTACAACATCTATGCTTTTTAACTTTTAATCACTAAGGCTACATTAGTTAGAATATATGTAAGTAAGGTTCACATCATTAGAACTCACCATGATATCAGTATTTCACCTCTTCATTAAGCCTTTCGGGCTTTAGGACTATTTTTGGATATCTTCTATACCCAAATGGTGAAATACTAACAGAAGCATAAAATAACTGTAGGAAAGCTTCAAATTGCTGTAACTACTTAGAAATTTTTAAGAACACTTGAAACGTCTATTGCTAAAGAACCACATAAAATTCAACTTGAATATCAATTTAATCACCACAGCGTTGCAATATGTTTTGCAGTTTGCCCCAGCAGCTAAAGGCAGCGATGACGAGCACCACTGTGCAAACAGAACTTTTCATATCACGGTTAACTACTTTCTTTTGACCATCACGCACCTCCGGAGAAGACAATTCCCCATGCGAGCTGCCCCCTTTAAGTCGGCAATCAACGTATGCCATAAACGCCGTTTATCCGTAAAGAAAACGGGAACGGTGCCGCAGCGCATCGCAAGCCCCCCCAACCGGCCAGCCTTCGAGCAACGCCCCCAACCCTCTTACCAAACACAAGGACACGCTCCGAAGTATTTAACTTGTAACGCCTATCCAGTTTTCCAGATTAACAACCGTTTCCCGGGACCTCGCCAGCCTCCGCGGTCTCCAGGCGCCGCGGGAGCGAGGAGCGAGGCTGGAGCATCCCCCGCCGCCCCCGGCCCGGAGGGCGCGGCGGCCGCGGAGCCGCCGCCGGGAGAGGCAGCGGGGCCGCCCCAGCCAGGGAGGCGTGTCCTCCCCGCGCTCCTGTCAAACGCCGCCGGCCCCGGCAAGGAGCGGGGATCGTCCCGGCCGCAGCCTCGCCGCGGAGGCACCGTCGGGGTGTTTTCGTTTTCTGGTAAAACTAAAAACCCTGCCGCCGGCTCAAGGCAGTCTACTCCCGCCCAGCATCCCCCACCGGTCTGGCCC
>WTSP01023615.1:0-18655 GCA_025331215.1 Actenoides lindsayi
AAGAAAAAAAAAGCTGAGCTACTTCCAAAATACAGAAGCTCTGCAGAAAAGGTAAGAAAGAAAAACTTTGGTATAAGTGCCTCTGTTGCAAAAGAAAGTGGGGGAATAAAAATTTCTTTCTCTCTGGATCTCAGCTGACTTGAATCTTCAGTGAAACATTCTCAGGTGAAAAGGAACCTTGAGATTATTGCATTAGATACTAAAATTAAGCCATCTAGTACTTCTCAGTAACAACTATCTGTCTATACAAGCCATAGCTATATATCAAACGAGGAAGAAAGGCATTAGATAGAACTTTCATAGATACCTAAGTTTTCTTGAGTCTTGCAAATGTTAAACTGCTGCCTCAAGCCAATAGTTATTGCTAGGATATTTTTCTTTGCATCTTTTTCTCTGAACAAGATAAATATTAATAAAAATGAAGGAAAGAAGGCACTTATTTCTCCTAAGAGTGAGGCCTCATCTGTCCTTTCTAGGGAGAGACATGAAGACCAAGTAATCAAAGCACTGCATGAAAGAATTGGTGCCAGAGGTCTGGGTTGTAGAGTGCAGTCTTTAATTACAGATGTGCAAACTTGAGAAGTTGTCTCAGGGAACGCAGTCCTTCTGGAGTAGCAACAATAGCCCCAATTTTACAGCATTCAGGTACATCTAGTGTCCACTGATCCTTTGAGTGCAAGAGTTTAGTTCATTCTTTGAAGACTATAGAAATGTTTTTCCTCCAGCTGGGAAACTTTATCACAGAAAAAATTGTTAGGTATGTCTAGCAAAACCTGGCAGCTACTAATCTCGATTCAGGGATGAGGTCTTAGTCCTACATACATCCAACTTTGTCCTTAGGCTAAAGCTTTTAGATAACTGTCATGCTATAAATTTGATTGCAAGCCCTGAAGGCAACTTTGCAGGAAAAAAAACCCAACCAAAAAACTAAGGAAAGGAAGCCCTGATAAAAGCGTATCAAGACTGAATTCCAGGAAAACATTGCCAAGAAACTCATAGCCAGAAGAAGCAAGCAATACTTGAATCTTCTAGAGCTACAAAGAAAAGCAGAATTTCCTTCTCAGGCTCTCTCCGCTAGCCTTAAGAGAAACATGTAAGTAGTAAATTACATCTGTTTGAGGGAAGTTTCTAACCACTTTGGAAGCAAACAACTCTGAAAATAGTACACTGATGTTCAGTATGGGAACACACATATCAGAAGCTGGTTTTGTTTCTGGGAAGCTCCTGGTAATATAACACTACAGCTGGACTTTCTTCTCTATCTGTACTTCCAGAGGTGGTGCCAACATCTACAGTCCTCAGTACTTCAAGTGCAAATAAAGGACTGAAATGAGTCTGTATTATACATTTGGTAACAAATCAGTCAGCGCTGAAATAAAAATAAAATAATTAAAAAATGATCAAAACAACAATCAAACACTACATTATTTTTACGAGTTCCAGAACGTTCTCCCAGCCTGTTGCTGCTGCACCTAGAATCAGAGGAACTGCACTGGGCTAAATCACAGATGCAACAATTGTGTACAGAGGGCCTTTAACTTAGTGGTAGCACTACAGAACCACTTATACTGACCACTTGAAAAATGCAAAGTGGCAACAAAGATCTTCTGACACTAGCTGCATTTATCAAATTACCTTCCAGTGCTAGAAATCAGTCTTCACGAATGGCTCTCTGCTACCTGTTGTCAGAAGCAGCTCCCCACCCTACTGGGTCTGTGTTACAGATTCAGCAGGCTTTGATTAATCCCCAACTCAAAGAAGCAACTAAACCCAGAAGTTAGTAACAAAGTTGTAGGGTTTTAGTGGTCTTAACTCCTCAGCATACTTAAGAACTAAATGAGAGCTAACAGGGGCTGATACACACTTATGACCTTCATCTCCTTCTGAACATGCAAAATGTCTTTTCATATACAAATACAGGTGACAAACATTTCAAAGATGTCTTTTATGCCATGAAGTTAGAAGAAAAACAAACAAACTACCACAACAAATGAATTAATGAATTGCCTAAAGAATGTGAATTTGTTAAGTCTTAAAAAATTAGTTTCTACAAAGTTACAATGACAATTCCACGTTTACAGAACCAAGCTTCCTAGCTGGTACAGCTGGATGCTTACAAACTCAGTTGGCTGAGAGGTCACAGTGCTAGGCCACTGCATTCGCTTTTGTGCCAGGCTGAGTCTGTTGTGACAACAATGAGTTTTCTTGGGTGGGGTTTTCCTTTTTCCTCTCCTAACTAAAAAAAATAATAACAATTAAAAAAAATAATTAAAAAAAATAATTTAAAAAAATGGCAGTATGTAGAAAAAAAAATTGCTGGGTTTGAAGACCTGATTTTATACAACCAATACTCATCCATATCAGCTTATCACAATAGTGTTCAGAGAATAGAACCCTGCTGCTTTGCTTTCTCACAGAACAGTACATAAAGGCTCCTGAGCAGAGAAAACAGAATAATCTAAGTGTCTTACATTCACACTCCCAAACCAACCCAGTAAAATTAGAGCTCATTTCCTTTGACCAAATTAAAGGACTACAGCCATCCTATCACAAAATAACATAGCTGATGTTCAGCAATGGTTGTCTTATAACTCATTTCACATTTATGTTTTCCTATAGTTGGCTTAACATATTGGACAAGTTTGGATTTTTCTTTAATCTCTTCCAATTCTTTGTTGGCTAAACAGACGTTTTTACGAGTCTATACCTAATTCTATTGTATTTCTCGTAACTTTATTTCTGGGTGAATATCTACAGGCATAAAACTTACTCAAACCCAGTCTGTCAGCCATGAACAGCCAGTAAAATCCTCCTTCCCCAACCCATTAGTAGGTAAGAGAAAGACTTGGGCTAAGCATGTATTTTAGCTCCTTTCCACGTTCCACAGAGGGGAAAAAAACAGAACGGTGAAACTCATTAGGATAAGCCTGAATTATCTCCAGTAGTAGAAAAAAATGAATGCTTATTGTAAGAAATGGTTTATTCTCACAGAGAATAAAATAAATAAATAGATAAAAAGATTGTCTTCACTTTAGTGATGACTATACTTTAAATGGCTGTATTAGTAGTTTCCTAAAGAAGTTTTAAACCCCAAATAGACACTTTGAAAGTCCACAGACAGTTGATAAACCATGTAGAGAAGAGAAATATTGCAACTGTTGGAGAAAACTTAAAATTTAAGTAATAATGGAAAAAACAAGGGAGGATTTGAGGAGTGTAAGTTATTAAATAACAGGCAAGAAACTTCAGCAACTATGCTTTATGTAGCTGGAAATAAAGAATGATTGGAATACCATAAAACCAGCAAAAGAAGTGTGTAAGAACTTAAGTAAGACTCAGAATGAGACTGTGCTTTATTTCCTACTTATCAATTTCCTTGCAATAATGTTTGATCTTATTGAAGGAGAACAAATGAATCAAGTTACCAACAGTACATCTTGAAACCACTTCTTCATAAACTGCAAAAGATGCATAGGTATGTTTGCTTTAGTGTACTATGTACATTAGAGATTCTAAAGTATCCTCATGTATTGATGAAGCTCCTCTCACCTTATTATCTGAAACAGCCTGAGGTACCTTGGTACAGTGACACTCATCAAGTCACTAGATCAAACCCTAACTTGTCAGAAGGAAAATGCAGAGAATCTTAAGTTCCTCCATACATAAAATACCTCATATCGGGTCACATTTCATTCAATATCCAAAATACACCATCTCTATGCATAACAGCTAGGGTAAAGACTTAGGTTCAGGGTGGGGATTTTTTTGTACATATGGAAGAACTGTAGTAAGTGATCTTATCTGAACCCTGAGAATTTGAAGGAATAATTTTTATTAACAATTGTCTTTTTTTCCTGTGACACTTCAACATCTGGATCTCTTTCCTGATTTTTTTTTTTTTTAGTGATGTATTCATTCTCACTAATCATCTCTCATTTTAAGCCTGATTATGCAAGCAGGGTATAAGGATTTAAAGAACCACCAAAGTTCAACACAGCCGACATTCTAGTGCTTTCAGCATCAGAAGAAAAGCACAGTAAACTTCAAACTTCGAAAAATACATCAGTGGGAAAGGTGGATACTGCCATCATGTGGTATAAAAAAAGAACAAAATTAGAAGTTTCTATGTTAAAGAAAGGTCAATGTACCAAGAAAATTGTTTCTAGCACAACTTTAAAGATTGTTACCTACTAGCCTGTTAAATTGCTGCAGCAAAATAAAACACAGATGTCAGTTAAATCTCAGAAGGTCCAAATCCTCCTGTAAAATTTTATTAAATCAGACTACATTAAATTAATCCCGTTAACTTTGTTCTTTCTTCATTGTACATATAATCTCAATTATGACCAGAGATGATGACACAAAAGAATGCTGAAGCACATAAATGCACAAATTTTACTGACTACTTTTTATAAGTCAATCAAAAAGAGAAATTAAAATAGTATTAATTTCACAAGATAATTCTGAATAATTAGTATCTCTTTATACCTGATTATTCTGTAAGTAAATTTCAAGGAACGGAAAGGTGTTAACAAATGAATAATTTCACAAGTAGTAAAATGACAGTGGCATTTAAGTCCCTATTAGCCACAACTTGGATAAATCTACTCTGGGTACCTGAAACCATCTTAGCATAGTTCCACATAAATCTGGAGTTGTGATAAAATACAAATTCTAGCTGTATATATACTAAGAACAATATATATTCATAAATACTTTAAAATCAACATTCCCCTTCTACTGTTTAATTCCTTTACTCTTTGAAATTGAAAATTAAAAATACTTAAATAATTTGTTTCTCAACTACTGGCGTTTACACCTTACCTGAAATGAAGTTATCTTCTTCTTTAGTACAGAAATAAATAGGAATGTTAAAATATAAAAAGTGGAAACGCATAACAGAAGATGTAACTCCAAATTTTTTTTTTTTTTTCTTAATCATTAAAACAAAAGGTGAAGTAAATTACTATCAAGGCATCATCAACTCAAAAACTATCCACTGAACCACCACTGTGTCTTCAATTACTGCTGGATGGATCTCCTATCTCAGCTTGCTCACCTTGAGCCCTTTCCTCAGAAAGCGTAAAAGAGCTGGTAAGAGTCTACCTCGAACGCTCTCATGAGCAAATCTTGCAGGGCAGCCATAATGTAAAATTAGCTGCTACACAAAAACCATATACATTATGTTTCCCCTTTTCCTTCCTCCCTCCAGTAATTTTTATACAGAAAAAACCTCACCTTTTATATCTTACACATCAAGAACAATCTGGAAAATTAATTTTTCGCAATATATATATATACACACACACACACACAATTACAGTTTCTTAATTGAGATAATTAAGGTGCACAGACCTCTGTCAGACACTTCAGTTGGGATTTGCACCCACTTAGTTCTTCCGTTAGGTTTTCCTTTTTCATCTGTATTTCACTTAGCTCTTTTCTTAAGGAACGAACTACTTCATAGAACCGGATCTAGAAGAAGATATAGAATTAAAATTGAGACTAGCAAAACTGCAATTGCAAAAACGTATCAGCTCAACATTTTATGTCAATAATTCAACAATTGACTTCTAGTGCATACCAGGAACATGGCTGAGGCTGGGGAGGGTGTGGAGAAGTGTTTAAGCAAAGACAGTGTCTTTCTTTAGCCTTTGACAACAGTAGCTAAGAAATAATCAGTTTGTATTTGGCACTGAATAAGAAAAAAAATAAGAGGAATAAAGATAAACATACACGTCTTTAAACTAAGGCAGCTCCCAGTCAAGCTGCCTGGTTAAAAGAAATACAAATGGACTATTTGTTCCTCTCTCTTATTTGTGCCAACTCTAGAGCCTATTTGACCTACAGTGTAAAAAAACCAACCAAACAAAACCCATAAACCAAAACATAGCACAAAACCTACTTAGCAAAAAACCAACTTAACTTGCTAACTTCCCTCAAGCCAATATACATTTTCATGGGTGTATAGAAATGAAGAGAGATTAGTTTTGCCCTCAGTCAGTTCAGTGTTCTGAATCTGCACCAAGAAGAACGCAGGAGCAAGCACAGGAAGCGGGAACTACAGATAACCAGGAAGAACCATGACAACCTCCTCCACACAGACTTTCAGCAGTAACATGTTGCTATATAGGTTTAGCTGCTTCATGCAATTAAGCCTCTGAAAGACTGGACTGCTAAATTAACACTTGTAAAAGGATTTTAAAAATTAAGAACAATCAAACAAACCCCAACAACAACAAAAGAACAGTCAAATCTATAACAGATACTCCTCTCTCTTCCCCAACTCCAGTCATAGGCACAGTCTCAGATCCACAAAACTTTTCCAGAATATTTCTATCAACCAAGAAAAAAATACTAAAAAACACAGGAGTAAAACCACAAAGTCAGTAGCAAAAAACCAGAGAGACAAAACAAAGAAGAGCCTTTTTGGTATACACCCCCATACACGTATACAGAGGTTATTACTCCCTGATTACCTTGATACCTTTAAATGTTTGTTTGGGGGGGATAAAAAGAAAATAATAGATAATTAAGCACTCTTTTTATGCAAAAGCTACTCCATACCCTCCATCATTAACATTTTGATATATGATTAAAGAAGAAATACAAGAAAGAAAGCACAGATAAAGCAAGGATTCAAGAGCAAGCCATACTACATTTCCATGCATAAGGAAGACAGGTCTCTGTTTTGCTACCTGTAAATAGCAGAAGATAAAGAAAAGTTCCAGGTATATTCCATATAACTGACAGCAAATAATTCTTAAAAAAACCCACAGAAGCTGTGGAAATCTGTGATGTAAACATAGGTATAGTTTGCTTTATACATTAAAGCAAGCCTACAACATGACTAGAAGATTAGTAGTAAGGCAGAAAAGTGACATTTTCTAAGAAGTGTGGTTTTTTTTGGTTTTTGTTTCCAAGTTTTTCCACATACTGTGCTTCTTGAAAGTGGCAGTTGTTTCAATTTGTTGTACTCAAAAAGAGAGCTCCATTTTTCATCCTTAGCTTTAGATGCAAAACAAACATAAGCTGAAATAGGGCATATGCTATAAATTTAAAGTCACTTTTTATTGAAAAAAATGCAAGCTCTTCCAGAATATAATTGCTATTTTAATTTTTTTTAAGAATGTAACAGGGGACTCGCCATTCATTATGTCTAAATTTACACATAATATGAACAAAATTAAGGATGGTTTTTAAAACTACAATTCAATTAAACCCAAAATAAGGTATGGTATTTTTTTGTTCACGTTCTGAAAATTCCAAATGACAAACTGAACCATCAGATGCTACAGTCAGCACTATAAACCATCTTTCTATTCTGCAAAGTGAACTAGCTGCATACTATTGCCTTATTTTACTGCTTCGCTACTTATTTATTTATTGCAGTTTTCTATTCCTTCAATATCTAAAGAGTTTTTTCATGTCCATCTGTGAAATCACATTGCTTCTAATGGGTTTGCATGAAATCAAACAGTCAAGTTTTGTGGCTTTGTTCTAACTTCCTTATGGGAGAGAGAATAAAAAACTTTAGAAATGTATATGCAAAGCAGTGAGTAAGTACAATTCTAGTTTCTTAACTACAGCTTCTGCTGCCTACAGTGTTTGTCTAGCTGGATTCTTTAAGAACTTGTTTGATTACATCTGAAACCTAGCAACAGAATTTCAATCAAATTCTCTCCCCCCCCCAAAAAAGTGATTACAAAATTATTTCTTTAATTGAAAAAGACCAGTGATTGTCACTAATTGGTTACCATTTAAAGCACTGTGGCTTTTTTTAAGTCACACCTAGCTTCTCCCTTAAGTTCTTGTATTTTTACTGTGATTTTCCTAGGAAACTAACTTATGCCATCATGCCACATTTACTTCCCAGACCACAACAATCTTAGAACAGATTACCCAATATCAAAGATGATATGGGATATAGGTATCAAGAATAAACATATCCACAGTCTTCCCAAGAAAAGACTGATTCATGGTAATAAGAAAGTGCAAATGAACACAGCAGATGAAGGGAAGGTTGGAGCAGAAGTTCAACTGTTACTGTTATTTAGCTTGCTTGATGGCCAATAGTCATGTAACTCGGCAGTCAAAGCACATACTGCCTTTCTTGCCAAGTCAATATAGCAGAAACAAAAATTACTGTAATGAGATTCCTGAAATAACTGCACAGTCTTAAAAATAGCAGTTTTCTGTAGATGTGCTGTAAGGAAGAAGTTATCACTTTCTAGGTAATTTTGAAAAACTCTTAGCACGTGCCCACCTCTTCTTATGGAAAACTAGAGTGAAACTAAAAATAGATGGCTGCAGAGGATGAGAAAGTTGGCTTTTGTTAAATGAAGTTACACGAAGGTAGTTGCATCAGTTAACGGTCTTCTTAAAGAGCAACTGAGTGTAGTTCGCAAAATTAAGCGACTGAAAGACATGGTGAATAAAACAGTATCAAACAGAATTCAGATACCATTTTCAAACAACTATGTGAAAAATGTTTACAGGAGAGCACACAAGCAGCTCACTTTACTGAACAAATGAAGTGATTCAGCTGCCAAGCACCAGTTCAACGACCTAAAGTGCTTTAAAACTTTGCATATGTTTCTAAAAAATCATATATATAAAAACTTAGATTTCATAAGAATGTTCCAAACAAAAAAGCATGATTTTAAAAGAAAGATGCTCAAGACATAATTTTCCATTTGTCATCATTACTAATGTTAAACGTTGCCTAGTCTTTGCTCTAACATGTCACCGTTGCACCCCTTTGTGGAAGAACAGTGAAAAACATCTCACGTTTGTTTTGAATCCAGTATTTTAAACTTGCATCTCTATACACAAAGCCTGTATTTAACCACTTGTTGTTTGTCCAGTATACCAGGTTTCAAATAAAATGTAAACATTATACGTACATTTGCTTCTGTCCTTGAGAATTGTAAAGCAGTATTTTATAACTGAAACAGAAAACAGATTCTGGAAATTTCTTGCTCAAGTTTTCTCTGTGTAAAACTCTTCCTCACCAAGGATAATTTTACCATAATATCAGTAGACTATACTGTTATTTGCACATAAATCTGGAGCCAGAGATCTTATCTGCCTGAGAAATGTAGAATTCATCCTTAGGTAAGCAAAGCAGAAAACAGCATCAGAAAAATTGTGTTATTCCCTTCAACATCCTTTTTCTAGCCCTCAGAAACTAAAGGGATAGATAGACAACATATGTAAACCAGTTCTGTAGTCTCCCAGCTTCTGCATCAGCTGAATAACTCAAAGCAGTAAGAAACAATCACTGAGCTTAAGTGATACTCTCAGGTTCACAGTGATCCTGTTGCCAAAATGAGTTGAGACAAAAAGCAGCAAACAGCATCTTACTGAAGTATATCTTTAGACTGTCTTCTCCAGAAAAAAATAAAGAAAGAATAATTTGGCCAAAAAAAGGACTTCTCCAAAATAAAAAAGCAACGTGTAAAGAGGAAAGGGGCTTCATTGAACACATAAGTAGTGGAGTTTACAGACAAAGTGGAGTCACAGACAAAAGTAGCATTTACTGGCTGAATGCAAGAGTAAAAGAAAGGTAGATTAGGGGTAGAAGGTGGACATCACCTCTCTCACTTCACATCTTTTTTAGAGCCCATTTCTACTCAAAGATACAATCTAATCACTCTAATTGTGCTGTGACAGCTTCACTGAAAGCAGCTGGCAAGGTTACTAACTCCTGGTGTCTATCCTGCCTGACTACACAGTCTTTTGTACTGTCAGCCAGCTTGTGAAGTCCTGGAGCTTCCTGCACATCAATTTCAAGCAAGCTGACATGGATTTCTGTTTTTGTTAAAAATTTACTTTTTTGACCATGGTGGTGCAAGAATCAACAAGAATAACAAAAATCTCTAACACTTCTATAGAGGGCAGCAGGTATAGTAGACAGTTAAGTTCTGGAACTTTTGAAGAGATGTTCCCCAGAAAGTCCTTTAGATATGAATGACAAGTTTTACTTCTCTGTATACATCTGGGGCACAGTATATTATGACTTTCATCCAGCAAGAGAACTCATTCATGCAGCATATATACCTCAATAAATGCACTAAGCTTTTTAACATTATATTATTTACAGCTTCCTTAGTAACTAGCTCTATAGATCAATGCCAATACTTTGGTGAATTAAGGATTACATATTTAAATCCTCTTCATTCTCAAAAGTGAGACAGAATGCCCTTGACATGTCCGACAGTCTGTGAAATTATTGTCTTTTTATTGCAGGCAGAGTAGCCCCTGCCCCTCCATCTACCCATAAGCCATAATTCACAAACTTCTAAAATTAAGAAATGAGTCTTAGAGTATACCTTAAGGCACACTTCATCTCTTATGTTTTGTCAGATAGAAAAGGGTCACATGGAAAGCATGAGGGAAAGGTAACAGATGTTTGCAAGAGCCATCTCAGCTTGTGTTTCTGGCAAGTTAAGTTTCAAATTCTTATTTTCATCCTGCTGTATTGCATATCATCAATGTGCCCACCATGTAATTGTAACAGCCTGCCTTGCTTAACCTTCTCAAGATACATCATCAGTTCTCCTCTCTTTAAGACCCCAGAATCTGGGATTAAAAGGTTCCCCTCTTTACTAGAATCCAGTCACACGGACTAATCTAGAAGCACATCTGCCTCTGGAGGTCCTTCATTTCTATTTGAGGAAGGATAAGAATTATAGGGAGTACAGACCAGCTTCTACTATATGCACATTCCTTCAGTTCTAAACAAAAGCAGTTTACAGCATGTGGTGGGTTGACCCTGACCAGAAGCCAAGCACCAAGCTCGCTCACTTGCTGCCTCTAGTGGGAACAGGATGGTGAAAAAAGTAGGAAGAAAAGTAAGAAAGCTCAGGTGTCAAGTTTTCTCAACAGTTTAATTAGTTTGATAAGGAAAGAGAGAGGTGGGGGAAAAAAAAAAAAAAAGGTACCAATCAAAGACACTCACTCATCACATACCACAAGAAGACTGATGCTCTGAACAATAACCACCTTGGAAGTCATCCCCCCAACACCTCCTTTCTTTCTCTACCTCCAGTTTATATTGCTAAGCATGAAGTTATATAGTATAGAATATTCCTTTGGCCAATTCAGGTCAGCTATCCAGCTGTGTCCCCTCTCAATCTCATGACCACCACTAGCTTGCTGGGGACAGGAGGAGGCAGAATGGAGAAAAGAGAAAGCCTTGACATTGTGCAAGCACTGTCCAGCAATAGCCAAACCACTGGTGTATTGCCAACTCTGATTTAGCCACAAATTCAAAGCACAGCAAGATTCAGGCTCTGAAGAAAGTTAACCCAATCCCAGCTAGACCCAGGATACAGCTACATTTTAAACCAACACAAAACACAATACTCACAGAAACATATTCAGGGATAGAAAGCTGATCTTCAGGAAGAGATTTTAGCTTCTCGTAACAGTCATCTGTTAATTCCAAGTCTCTCAAGCTACGACGGATATCTCCAGCCCTCTCCCTCAATTGATGATTTGTTTCCTCCAGTTGCTTCTGTCTCAGTAAAATAGTTTCCATTTCTTGTTTCATTAGAGCCTGATGTTTTCTTGAAGATTGTTTTGAAAACAGAAGACATTAAGTAGCAAGTAGCAAAACTGACAAACCACAATAACCTTGGCAAGGGAGTTATGCTTGTTTTGTAGAGGGGAAAATTTGTGATAATTACCTAATATACACTTTGTAAGAGTGTATACCACCATGGCTACACAGTCGTGTCAGACACAGTACATACAAAAACCTATGAACTTTGTAGTCTTTGACAATACAAAACTGAATCTGAGAAGTGACAATCTCCACATATGACTTTAATTTATAAATTAGTCTTAATTGATCAATTAAAAGGTTAAAGGTATGAAAAAGCAGAATAAATTTCCACACAAAACCCAGGGAACAAGTAAATCACCAAATAAAGCAATAGTGGCTTTGGTCTGTGCCTTACCAACTTTCAGCACATACATGCTTACGGCCTATTCCACACAATCCTTCATTTTCTACACGTGGTAACATACAAAGTTGGGGTCCTTTTAAAAAAATAAATAAATCCACAAACACCGCTACACTTAAGCGACCTTACTTCCAGCCTTAAAACACCATAATTACTATTATAATTACTCTTATTACCAATGACCAAAGGTATTATATGTCAAAAGAAACCGCACATCAGAGATGTTTCAAAGTGTTCAGTTTATTTTATTCAAATCAAAGGTGACTGATCTACTTTTTTGGAAGCTTTAGCTGTAACTCTTGAAAATATAGTCAAATTAAATCATACTTCAAAACGCAGTAACTCCTATGTTATTTAAAAAATAATATTAAAAATACTAGCTAGTATTACAAGCCAATATCTGCCTCACTGTTTTCAAAAAGACAAAAGAAAGTCCCAGATCAGCAAAGGACACAAGGACATACTTGCAGATAGCATACAATTCTGTTAAATCGGGACTGAGGAAAGGAAAAGAGTTCAACTTTTTTATGCCTATTAATAACAATTTGCACATCAGTACTTCCATACTGAGCACTTCTCAATATGGCCAACAGAAAAATATTCCCACTCTTGTGCATATAAGCGCACAGAATGACAGACAGTTTTCTGACAGTCACCTGCTCAGGTCTGGCTTCACATCTCCTAAATCTGTTCTAGGTTTACTACAGAATACGACTTTGAATTAATGACATCCTGTAAGGAGGTGCATCATTTACTGTAATGTCAGGCTATTGAGTAATGCTCTTGCTTTACAGTTGTTAAGGCATTTAATAGACAGTAATTTGGAGAAACCTGCTAGTCAGTTCTGCTACAGCTTAACTCAAAATACTTCAGAAAAACAAGATGAAAAGTAAGCTTCTACATCATCAACTGAAAGCATTTCTGTGCAAAAAGCAATCCTACCTGGAAGTGCTAAACATTATCCCCTTACCTTTCCCAGGACATCTAGACTGCGGAGTTTAAACTCAGTTTAAATTGATGGAAGATCTGACCCCTCTACCTACTCCTCTTGTTCTTTACTGGTTTTAAGAAGGGTCTTACTCCCAGTTGCTATTAAATTTTTTATTCAGTTTACAATAAAACCAAAACCACAAACTTCAGCCAGTGAGAGATTAATTCAAATTTACTTATATATAAATTAGATATGCAAACTCAATTTTTAGAGTGAAAATACTAATACAATCTGCAAAACAAACAAATACTATTCCTGAAATTCAGAATCAGCAGTTTCTATTAACTGTCCATTAATTAATTTGAATTCATATTCATAAGTTAAAGATGAAGTTTTTAGTTTTACTTCGATCATACCTAGCATCTTCTTGCTGCAGTGCCAACTGACTATCCAGTTGTAAAGACAACAACTTCTTTTGATGGATTGTATCATTAAGCTTTTCTTCAAGCTCTTCAATCTAAATACAAAGAATACAAGTATAAAATTAAAAAAAGAAGTTGACTTGGTATTGTTTAAAAAAAACTATGTTAGAGGAACAAATCAAAAGAAAAAAAAAAAGTGAAGAGCTCAAAGCCCTGGGAAGTGCAAAAATGACTGTCTAACAAGACCTAAACATACTAAGGCTTCCTAAAATATGATATGGATTTTTCCCCAATGAACTAAAAAAAAACCAAAAAAAACCAAAAAAAACCAATAGCTACTTGTTTGGCTAATTTCAAACTCGGCTTAAACTCCAGTGCAGCAAACCAGTGAAGACCACACTTAGAATGTAGCCGGTTGTAAATGGACTGCACACAAATGTGACAAAGCTTTTACACCTTAGTTTCATGCATCTTAGTGGCAACTGTACACAACAAAATCTCCTACTATTTTCATGTTGGTATATTCTAGCCACATCTTCATTAATAGATATCGAATAATATTCAGATTATTTTTCCTAGTATTGCACAAGTTCATATTAAAAGCCCTATTAAGCTGCTTACATCAGCAACAAAATTATTCTTAATTTTTGAAAGAGCTGGTCTTTTTCCTTTGTATTTAAAAAAGGAAAAACTAATTTGATCCCACCTCATTCATTTATAAGTATAATGAATTGGACAAGACAGTTAAGTTTTCTGTATCTTTCTTTCTCATTTAAAAAACCAAACCAAAACAACGAACAAAACACACCAACACCCCCTCCTCCAAAGCAACTAAGTAACTTGGCTTCTAGCATTGAGTTCACAGAAATTCTTTTCAGAATAGACATTTCTGCCATACTCCAAAAGCACCAGAAACAACAAAAGGTGATAAAAATAAAAGGAACAACACTTCTTACCTTGGTCAAATATTCCGCTTTCAAGTTGTCAATCATCAAGTTTTTTTGAGATAATTCTATTTTAAGCAGCTGAAGATTATGGAGCAACTCCTTCCGTTCAATCAGCTGCTTAGTGATTTTAACAGTACCTTCTCTCTCTTCAGAGGAAGAAATATCATCAGTTGGAACTGTGGTTTCTAAGCTAATATCTTCAGACTCCAAAGAGCTAGAAATGTTTACTTTCCTGATTTCCTTAGAACTTTTATGTGACATTTTCTTCCACTGTTTGCAAGGCTTTAAGAACTACTTTGAGATGAGCGCACTGAAGTATCAGCTGCAAGAATCAAAACAATTAAGTGAAAAGCATTATGTAATTATGAAAAATTAACCAGTTAAGACCACTAAGCAATACTTCTCAGCATCATGCAAATATATTTTGTGTTCACCCAAAAGAAATATTTTAAGAAGCTCTGAAGAGAGCAGTCGCCTGGGGACTCTCTTCCTAAATAATTATTAACAAAGATTTTGACTGTAATAACCTAAATACTAATGTGAATCAAGCTTACTACTGACACGTTGTAGTTAAGATGTGCACCTGCCATTCATACTGTCAGAATAGCATGCACTGTACTCTCCTGAGACCCATGAAGTATACAGTGTCAGAGAACACCTAATAAGGGGCATAACAAGACTTACTGGAAACAACTGTAAAGGAATACTTTGGTGGCCACCTTTGTCTTCTCTGAAGAAGTAGCTTCACTGCTTTTAACTTGCTAATTTACTTAACAGTCACGCATACTTTTAAAAAAAGATGGTATAGACCACAGCTTTTACTTGAGATGCAGAGAATAATGCATGCTGTTCAAAGCCCTACAGACATCATAAGATTGGAATCATTAGAATCGTTAGGTTGGAAAAGATCATTGAGTCCAACTGTTAACCCAGAGTGCCAAGTTCACCACTAAAACATACCCCTCAGCACCACATCTACACGTCTTTTAAATACCTCCAGGGAGCGTGATTCAGCCACTTCCCTGGGCAGCCTGTTCCAATGTTCACCTTTTCAGTGAGGCAGTTTTTCCTACTATCTAACCTAATGTCCACCCTGGCACACCTTAAGGCCGTTTCCTCTTATCTTACCGCTGGCCACTCGGAAGAGGAGACCGACGAAATGCTGCCCTGTGATCCCAGGCCAGCGTCAGCCGGACTACTCTGTGCCGAGGGGCGTGGAGCCCGCGGGGGTGCAGCTCTCCGGGGGTGCAGCTCTCCCGGGCTGCCGCCGCCACCGCAGCCCACCCCCAGCCACCGCAGCAGAAGCCGCTCCGTACCGCAGATGCTGCTCTGCCCGCGGGATGCCCAGCTCTACAGAATGCAGCAGGCCGCTGCCCGACAGGTACCGGCACACGGCAGCGGCAGACCGAGAGTGAAGCTGCCCCCGACTCGCTGACCGCCCCGCCGCACACTCACCTCAGCCGGCGGCCGCGGGCCTGGTGGCGCACGCGCACCCTTCCGCCTTCCCTCAGGGCGGCTGAGGCGGGGCCGCGCGACGCCATCACCACGGCGACCAGCTTGCCGCCGCGCGCGGCTTCCCGCGCTGTGCCGCGAGGCACGACGGGAGGCGGAGCTTCCCTTTCCCCCGCCCCGCTCCCGCCCAAGCCGCGGCGCGTGTCGGGAGGCGGTCGGTTTCCGGCGGCTCGCGCCATGCTGACTTCGCGGACGTTTCTGAAGCGCACGCGGGCGGGCGCGGTGGTGAAGGTGGTGCGCGAGCATTACCTGCGCGAGGACATCCCCTGCGGTGCCGCCGCGTGCCGTCTCTGCCCGCCCCGGCCCGCCGGGCCCGGGCCCGGCCTCGAGGAGCAGCCCAGCGGTGCGGCCAGCAGCCTCTGCCCCGGGCCGCACTATCTCCTGCCCGACACCAACCTCCTCCTGCACCAGGTGAGCGGCTCCCGGAGGCGCCTCCGACAGCGGCCTGGGAGTGACTGCCTCAGCAAAGCCACAGGCCCTGGCGCCGAGGAGGGCCCGCCGCCTCTCTCTGGGCCCGGACGTGTTCCCTGCGCAGCCTTAAGCCCTGCTCCGTGTGGGTGGGAGTTATCCCGCACCCCGCGCGTTCGGGCATCGTTCCTGGAGAGGCGCGTTCAGCAGTGCACTGTCGGGCTTGCGGTTTCTCGTTGTTACTTGTGTTTGCTTGATCCCTGCGTGGGTAGTCTTTTCTTTCCCTACCGGCTAGAAGCAGTAGGAGGCCAGCTAGTAGAGGGCCTTCATTCAGCATCACCGAGTCCAGTCTCGGTTTAAACTGTATTCCAGCTTTATGTTGTTTTGCTGCCTGAACGGCAGAAAAAAGACCAGAGGGGTTTTGTTTGTTTGTTTGTTGTGGTCTGATAGGAGTATGAAAAGTCCGGCAAGGAGAGTGAATAGATGCTGAAGCAGCGATTGGGATTTTTTGGTTGTCGATGAAGTTTCCTAAACGGCTGTTCTTCTTCTCAGACTTTTGTAGGCTTAGGTTCATAATGTTGTGATACTGATTTCAGGTAGTGAATAGAGGCTGCAAAATCATTCCATATGTAATTCTGGAAGCATGGGATGAGCTTTAATCTGCAGCCCATCGCTAATCATGCAAAGGCTTTGGTCTGGGCAGTGCAGACAGTAGAATTCCAGACTGGGAGGCAGTGAATTTCCAGGCTTGATGTTTGACTTGTTTGTTTGTTTGCTTGCTTTTCAGTGCATCTGTAGGAAGTAGAATAGTCCAGTGCAGACACTGGAGTCTGGAAGTAATTCTTGAATGCTAACATGAATTACTTTGGAGAGGGACACACCACTTGAATGTTTTGGCAGTTACTGATCTCAAAAGTTGTAAGTAAGAATTTTCTTCCTGAAACAGCAAGTCAATGGATGTTTTCAGCTTGTTACCTGTGGATTTCTTGCTGTCTCTTGGCAAAGTTTGTGTATACCTACTATAGTGTGCTCTGAGAATGTTCCAGGCTATTGCTACCGTGAACTGGAGCAGTGGGGATTAATGTAAGTCTTGGTGACTGTAGGAAAAGGTTTTACCTAGAAACTGGAACGGGATTGCAACAGTAAGACTTGGCCTGGTAGTTCAGCTTGTACATAGAATAATTATTTCTTGCCCTGTGAACACGGCTCTAAATCTCTTAGGTCATCTAAACATCAGATACAGAGAAGTTTTGTCTGTTGTTGCTTTTAATTCTTTCAGCCATGCCCTCTAGAGCCTTATTGCTGTCTCATTATGGAGATGGATTTGCACAGTTCCTTACCACAAGCTTAGGAAATTAAGTTCACATCTTTCTCCCTATGTGGAGTGTGGATTTTCGGTGTACATTTCTCTCTCTTTCACACTATGGCCGTCAGCAGTTGCCAAAGAAAAATGCTGAAAAATTTCTAACAGATTTCCTCAGAAAAATTTGGTCTTTGAAAAGTGAAAGCAGCTAACAGAATTCCAGCTGGTTTGAATCTGTGGAAATTAAAATTATAGGGCAACAGTGGAATTGTTTTTGGAGAACTTAAGCCTGCACAGGCACATCCGTGTTAGCTGCGAAACAATGGTCAGGTACTATTTTATGGTTTGCATTGCTTGCAAAGACCCATTGGATTACTGTCATAGGTGTATTTTGTTTACAAAGATGATAATTTACCAGAAACCCTCTTATGTAAATAAAATTTCTAGTGTACGCCTGGCCTTAAATTTGATTGGAGTCCTGCATATGTTTGGACTAAATTTGATGAAAGTCAGACTAAGTCCTTATCTTCACATCAGCAAAATTCAGGTCACAGAGAGGCTGGAAAATTGTATTTGAACATTTTTCCCCACAAGCAGGAGGAAGCAGCTTAATACGCTGTTCGGTTTCCCTGTGGTGAAACAGGCAGAAGCAGTGCAGCTCATTACTCAGGTTAGTCTTTTACGTATTAACCAAATATTTCAAATCTTGTTATTGGATAATCCTTCTATGACAGGGTGACCTGCTTGTTGGATGAAGGCAAGGCTGTGGATGTTGTCTGCCTTGACTTTAATAAGGCATTTGACGCTGTTTCCCACAGCGTTCTATTAGAGAAATTGTCTGCTCTTGGCTTGGATAGGCATACACTTTCCTGGGTGAAAAACGGGTTAGATGGACGAGGTCAAAGAGTTCTGGTCAATGGAGTTAAATCCAGATGGCTGCCAGTCATAAGTGGTGTCCCCCAGGGATCAGTACTGGGGCCACTCCTGTTCAATGTCTTCATCAGTGATTTGGATGAGGGGATAGAGTGCACCCTTGGTAAATTTGCAGATGACACGAAGCTAGGTGGAAGTGTTGGTGTGCTTGAGGGTAGGGAAGCTCTACAAAGGGATCTAGATAGTCTGGATTGCTGAGACAAGGGCAATTCCATGAGTTTCAGTAG
>WTSP01023616.1:0-13105 GCA_025331215.1 Actenoides lindsayi
ATAAGAGAGAGAGACTTAGCAATTAAAAAAGGAAACTAGAACAGCATTAATGAAAATGAAAATGAAAATGAAAATGAAAATGAAAATGAAAATGAAAATGAAAAACATGAAAATGAAAATAAATATATAGAAGTATATACAAAACCAGTATTGAACCCAACCACCCTGATGGCAATTGCATCACTGTCACCACTGATGTTGTGTAGCAGGCACTGGGGGCCCAGACTGGACTCAGTGACAAATGGGAACTGAGTTCAGGAGTTGGATTTTGGTGTTGGATTCAGGAACACATGGAATGGGATCAAAGGCAGAATGGATCCTCCTCAGATGCCAACCATGGAAGAAGAGGAAAGCTTGACCCTTGTAATCCCTCAGCTTTATAAGAAATAGAGAATCATGGAATCACTTAGATTGGAAAAGACCTTTAAGAACATCAAGTCCAGCCATACCCCTATTGTAGCAAGTCCACCTATGGCAACACCTATGTGGCTTCTAAACACATCCAGGGATGGTGACTCTACCACCAGTCTAAACCTCCCCTAGTGCAGCTTGAGGCCTTTGCCTCCTGTTCTATCACTAGTTACCTGTGAGAAGAGACTTGTGCCTACCTCTCTACAATATTCTTTCAGATCGTTGTAGAGAGCAATGAGGTCTCCCCTCAGTCTTCTTTTCTTCAGACTAAATAGCCCCAGTTCCTTCAGCTGCTCCTCATAACACTTGTTCTCCAGGCCCTTCTCCAGCTTACACATACTCAGCACCTTGACGTCTTTCTTGTATTGAGAGGCCCAAAACTGAACACAGTACTCAAGGTGTGATCTCGCCAATGCTGAGTAAAGAGGGACAATCACCTCCCTGGTCTTGCTTGCCACACTAAGTATGAAATACATTGGATGGAATCCCTCGTTGGTCAATCTGGGGTTACCTTTTCTGGCAGCTCCTCCCAGAGGTGCAGTATTTTACTTTTTGCCCCCCCAAAGTGATGTGCAAGATCCAGCAGTGACCTTGGTCCACATACCAATCCTTGGTAGTAATGCTAAACATCAAGCATTATCATTGCTAGAGGCAGACACTGTCATTAACCTCTGAAAACACAGTTACAAGAGACGTGGCTGAAGAAGTAAAATCACTGAACAGAATTGTTCTGTTCTAACTCAAGCCAGGACATGCACCCCTAGGCTGCTCACTGACAAGGTGGTATGAGAAACAGAAGCCCCTGATGCAGTGGATGTGCTGCTCAGCAATAGGTGAAACGTGGGTATGGTATCAACATTGGTTTTCATCACAAATCCAAAACATAGCACCATATGAGCTATATGAGGAAAATTAACTCCGTCTCATCCAAAATCTGTGCAGTTAGAAACCTAGCAAAGCCAACAGAATATTGCTGATGAGTTCAAAATGTCATGAGAGAAAGGCTGGATAGAGGAAGAGGGAATGGCCATATCAATATCACATCCTAGCTCGGGGATCCCTAGACTGGAGCTGATGCACCTGGGGATCTCTGATCTTTCAGTGGCATAAATTCTACCTGAGGATAAACTGCATACAAATCTCATCTGCCCTTAACAGAGCAATTGGGAGCTGATTCAAGGAAAGAACTCCAGTCACTATATCTACTTTAAACTGGTCATGTAATGATGCAGCTGGAATAGGCAGAGACTGCCAGGCCTGATGGACAGCAGTATACACATTGAAGAGCACTTCATATAGAAAGATTCATCTGGGGATTTCCATGGTCATCCAAGCTAGTTTTCTGTAGATTGACCTCAAGACATCTCAGACTGAAATTTTGTCCTCAAGCTTTGCCTGTGTCTTGCTTTTACATAAGAATTTAACAGATAAATCCACCAACTGCCCCACTCTTCTTATTTCTCATGCTGACCTCAAACTCACTATTGCAAGGTGTCATCACTTGCCATCTCTGAAATCGCTTGTCCCCCTGTATGTTTTATTTTGTCCTTGTCCTTACTCATCCTGTCTGTCCCTCTAGACAATGGGACTACAGCAAAAGCAACATGATTAAACCCAATTCATCCCACAGAAGACTATAGTTCATGTCATCTGCTCTGTCATCTGCTCTAGCGCCATCAAGAATGACAGTTCAATGTAGAGTAGAAACTCATGACAACAGTTAGAGTGATGACAGTCTTGAGTAATCTCTGCTGCATGAGAACTCTGTAGGCTGCCAGGACCTACAAGACTTGATTGCTTGAATATACGCTGCAGGCTTTTCAGACTAGTTATTGACAAGAGATTGCCCCATAGTCATGTGTGCGCACCCAGGCAGATAACCTATGTTTGGGAAAATATGAAAATTGTAGCCTAAAAATTGGTTAAAAAAATATAAGAAATAATTTTGAATGTTCATGTGATTATCTCTTGTTGAAGTCAAGTGCTCCTCAGCAGTAATGTGCTTCTGAATAATTTTCTTCATGCTGACAATCTTAAACACATATTTACTTCCTTTTATTTTTTACTTTAAAAAAAAAATAAATTATTTCTAAATGACTGGCCCTAGCCGCTTGTGGTCATATCCAAAGCCAACAAAAGTAATCAGGGAAATTCACTTTATCAAATTCTAGTCTTGAATATCTTTAGTCCTTGAGACACCCCATGTAGTTAACAGAGAGAACCAGGACATGATTTGTTTGCTTTGTCTCAGAGAGCTGTTTTAGGGTGAGGTAAAGCTTATCTTTATGAGTTCCTGTTTTTTTTTCCCACTATAAAGGGGACCTATAAGGACTATAAAGGGAATCTAGTGCAACTGACTTATATTTAAATGTACACATTTAGTCAGTTTCTTTATCTTGTACTGTATAAAGGTGGGGAGGAGTCAATATTCTAGCCAAAGATACAATGTTTTTTACCCAGAAACTCCTCTGCACCAATCCTTAGTCCTACTCCATTCCCCATGCTTTTTAAACAAAAGGATGTCACTTTTCACTAGTGGCTAATTTAGTTGTGAGGGAAAGCGAATGACTGGGAAGGGTGTAATAATTACAGCACAACGTGATGATCCTCCAATGTATTCCCTGAAGAAGTATGATCTTAGAGAATTTCTGCTAGGCCCTCCTCAAGTAATTAGTCAATTCATGCTTATCTGCCAGCTCTCTCACCAGGTTTTCTTTTCCTTGCCTTCCTTAGTGAAGATACTGATTCTGACAAAAGGACCCATTTGTCAAGGAGCTGGCATGCCAACTTTTCTTTCCCTTTCTTTGCTGAAATTATGCAAGAGATTACAGTCCAGCCTTAACCACTATGTACCTTATCATCTAAATAATAGAACACATAATAATCAATGTCAAATGGACATTGGTTGGAGCAGATACAGCTATGCCATTCAGCAGAAGACTGCTTGCCACAACCACTTCTGGACATCTTAATTTTAAACATGTGAAATCATAGTGGGCTTTTAAATAGATCACTGAGGCTGATTGAACAATTGCAAAATTTATAGTTGTAACAAACCTCTAAGGGGTTTTTGAATGTAGACTCTTCTTCTTATGGACCACACTGTAAGTGAGGAATCCTTCCAAGGTGTCTCTCAATAGCTGAATGTTACTTAACCCTAAGACAGCAAAGGACAGGTTTCCTTGACCTTCCACAACAATGACCCTGACTTCAGCCTGCTCTGGGATGGGGTGATAATTGCAGCATACATCTTTGGTTACTCTCACAGGGTTTGGACAGGGGACCTTCTAGTTATGGCTTGTGCGTAAACCTGGTTTAGGCAATAACAATTTCAAATCACCTAATGACTAAGTACAAATGGATTCCTAATCTAATCACTACATTAGTTAATTTTAAGTTCTTGATTGGAAAATGAAATTGGCTCAGACCTTCTGTGAGGATAGCAAAAGGGACTGCTATTTAAAAGGTTTTACCATCTAGTACTGCAAACAGTATATTTCTATGAGTCAAGAAAAATCACCTGGTCTGTTCGCATGCTTTCAATAAAATCACAAGGGACATGTAACAACAATTTATTTGAACCAAAATTCCCATCTTTACTTCTCAGACTACAGAGCTAATCTGAAACTGTTAAATTATCTGCAGGTCTGCATGATCTGAGATCCTGAACAGAATCTTCCTATGTAATTTCTGGTAGCATAAGAAGACCCTAAGAAGACAACTTTGCGGTCCATCTGTATCATTTTGGCAATCCTGCAGCTGTTGTGATGCAGAATGCAAAACCAGATGTAGGACATGAATATCTTACATACATCTGTGCCACTAGTCAGAGTCTTATTTTGGCATTTGTAGATCATTGCTCAAGAGATTGATTCGCATTCCCAAAGTGCAATGTTCACTTCCATTGGTGGGACAGTCTTCAATACATAGGAGAAACAAAGGTAGGCACCAGAAGAAATGTGTGGTGTGTAACTTTTACCCTTTTTTAAGCATAAAATTTAGTTTCAAGGCTACCCATACAACACGTGAAGGGTAAAATAAGAATGAAATAGAAGAAAGGTAGAGCTCTTTAACCTGAAGAGCATGCTTTAGTTTTCTCAGATGCTAGCATTTGCCTCAGGATTTGGGCTTATTATGAGCTCAATTTGGCTGTCAATGAACTGATCCAAAACAACTGTCTTCCTACTACTAGTTCCTCCAAGCTGTATAAAGGAGGACAGGTCCTTTTTTGTTTGTTATTTTTCCTTCCCCTCTTTTTCCCCTGGCACAGTCAGTTCACCCAGTAACTTACTTGCTACCGCATTTTTTGATTTCCTGGTCTTTCAGTGGCTGAAGAAATCCAGCAATGCCCTCTGAGGACTTACACAAACATGTCACTTCTTTGCAAAACATCCCCTGATTTTGTCAGTTACATGACCTAATGCCAGTGAAACTCCAATGCTTTGGAAGAAAATCCAGGGGCACCTTGAGGGTTTTATTTTTTTATTTTTTTGTAAAGTTCAAGATGATTAATTATATAGGACTCAAGATATGTAAAAGTTATCCAAGTTTTCACCATTAATCACATAAATGAACAGAAAATAATTAGTTCGTAGTGACTTTCTGGCTTATTATAATCAGCCCAACTCAAATCGACTTAGCCCAGAGAGCCAAATATAGCAAGGAAAAAACCTTGAGGCATTTTTTCGCTATGTGTTGCCTTTATCACACAGTGAGGTTTCTGTTCAAATGATGTGCCTTATTAAGGCAGGCGAAACCCATTTAAACAATGTATCAGAAATGCAGACAAGCTGCAGAAAAACACATGTATAAAGGGTATATTTTTCTTGAAATTTATTGATGGCTAAGCCTGCTAAAACTTTAGAAAATGTGTTTTCTAAAGCACTGACATTATGTTTTTCCAGTAATACAATGTGGGTTTGTTGGTTTTTTTTTATTATTTTACAGTCTCTCCTTTCTTCCCTCTTTCTTCTCCTCATAATGGACTTGAAGAACGGCAATTATTCCCTTTTATTTTACTGGCTTAAACCATGTGCTTATTAGAATAAATGTTATCATTATCCTTTTTATTTTATGATTATTAATTTTTTATTTGATTGCCAATACTTTTACTGTAGTCTTAAAGTCTTGAATATTGCAATAATAAAATGGAAAGGCTTGGATATGATTCTTTCTTCCTTTTCCCTAATAAATACAACTCTAATTCTTAGAGATCTATTTTAATGGCAGGTACCTCAAATTATGTTTAAATTGTTAATTGTTCTGTCATCTATGGGAATTTGAGACCTCACTATCTTTGGCACTTTGCCTGTTTGCACGATATCAAATCATACTGAAAGTTTGGACATCACAGTGTCTGCAGACTGCTGAGACAGAGACACTGTCAGGTGAGTTTCACAGCCAGCAGACCTAAGTAAGTAAAGTGATAAAGCTGAGAGTACATAGGAGAGTTGTCTCTGTCACACGTCACCAGAACTGTGATACTGAGTCAGGAAAGGTGCATAAACAGGTACAACTAAGATAAGGTCGCAGGACTTTCTCTGGCATCAATAGTGGAGAGGCAAGGTTTGTGAAAGTATCAGAGGCAACTCCTGATAGCTTTTGCCCTGTAACTTCACTCTGGTGATGCAGCAAAAAATAATTCCTCTGTTTTAAAAGCTCCCTGGAACTGCAGCATGCAGCTTGGAAAATTTAAAAACTTTCTCTAAAGGTAACATAGCTCAAGGGCAGAGATGAAATCTGGTTACAGTCATCTTCCAAGGAAAAGAAGCAAAGACAGTGCATGTAGACTCCAGCCCCAGAGGATGATGACACAGTGCAGGAACAGAGGTGGTCAGAAGCTTCAAATTCAGTATCTATATAAAATTTGCAAATTGGAACTTTACAGCAGCTGCTTAACCTGTGCACTATTACAGAAACAAACCTGTAAATGAGATCATTAGATGACTCAACCTGCTATAGTTATCTACCTCTAGATATTCCTGTACTGTGTAGCAGAGGTGTCAGTTGTTTCATGATGGAGTTTAAAACACAGAGCAAGGAGGTACCTAAAGACAGCAAAATGAAGAGGTAGCACCTTTGCAGCTACTTAAGAAATGCTGAAGATAGTCTTACCCTTTCCTATCTTGATTTTGGTATTTTCATTCAAATATAGGCCTCAGAGTGTGTTCTTCTGAAAAACAGTGTCAGTGCTCATTGCTTTTAAATTATTGCTGCTAGAAAGATGACATCATGTGCATAAAAGTCTTGTTTTACTGTGGTCATCCTGTGGTCATCATATGCAGTTTGATTCCCTCTTACTTTGGATGAGATTTTCCTATTTCAGAGAGTGAGATTCAGACCTCTGCATGTTTTTCTGAGGACAACAAATACACAAACACCCCAGGAACCAGAAATAACATCCAAGTTACAGAACATAAGAACTGACAGTATGTGTTTGAGAAAGTGGATGCTTAGAAGAAAAGAATAGCAAAACTCTGGAGATGCACAGTGCTATTCCAAGATGTAGGGATCTCTGGAAATGGAAGTTGCATCTAGGCTTTGATAGACGCTCATTAGTGAAAGAGTCATGATTGAGTGCAGAGCACTCAACAACTTAGCATTCTGACCTGAAAACATGTATAAGAGAACATCAAGATCTACTTCCTTTTTCTTAATTCTCCAGTAAACCAGGTACCAGTGATTACAGAACCATATGCAAACCAAGAACAATTTCTAAAAACAGGGAAATGCAACCATTTCTGAGGGAGACATTCCAATCTGAAATCTGTCATTCAATTCACACTCGCTCCTCAATCCATGTTGTGATATCTCAGGAAGTGTTGCAACTCTAGGAGTATAGGAGCAGACTGAGAATTACAGGATGCAAGTGAAGATTCTTGGTTCTTCTACTGACCTATACAACCCTGACTTGGTCATTTTGCCTTTTGGCTTTTCTACCCATGTTTTCTCTGTTCAGACTAAACGCTTCTCGGCAATGCCAGCCTCTTACTGTATTTTACACAACCTCTGGTACAAAAGCAACTAGAAAACAGCTGGAGCTTCTAGCCACCAATAATATAAACAATAATAGATTTACTTTTCTCTAAACAGCAATGCACATGCATCAAACAGAGTCATAACATAACAATTAGTAATAAAATAATAATAAAAAATTGAAATGCTGTTACTAATAAAATATCTCCTCAAGTTTTCCCTTTTATAATACATGTGTATGTGTGTTGGTTAATCTGTGCATGTGTGTCTTAAACGTAACAGAGTCAAATTAAATTTTGCATATTATATCAAAACAAGTGCAACCACAGTAACCATTTATTTCTCGGCATTTTAATTTCCTTTTTTTTTTTGTTGTTTTTTTTAGTGAACTTTCCCTGAGGGCATTCTTACAATTGAGCATTTATTTATTATAAGTAACAAAGGGAATTTCGATTGTTCCAGCTGTGGCAAAGAAATACACTTTGATAAACATACAGTACTACAGATGAAAATAACACAAGTAAGTAATTAAAAGGTTTGGAATTTAAGGATGAAATTCTCCACTGACATTTCTCTGTAGAATTTAATGTAGTTATGCTAGAGAATTGGGGCTTCAGAAAAAGGGAGCTCGGGAATGTTTGACCTTAATTCTCCATTTCTCTAGAAGAATTTAATTTCTTCCACCCTAGGCAAAAAAAAAGTCTTACTATTTTGAAATCTCAGCCTACCTGGTTTAAAAGACTGAAAATATAGGAATATAAATGAAGTTTAAAAAAAAAAAAAGAAACAAAGAAAAAAAGAAAAGAACATTAAAAAAAAAGGTTCATTTGTTTTGTTTCCTGTTTATACATATGATGGGAAGTAAAGGAATCACATCATACAGCACTGTCCCACAGAGACAGTCTACATTAGGTACAAGATCATTTCTTTCTGGATGAGGGAACCACAAGCAAGTCGTCTTGGAGGAGAAGTTCCTACACACCAGTTTAATACTAATTATTTTATTTATGTTTTCACCTCATAGTGATTTCAAGGCTTTTGTACATCTTTTACCTTTGGTAGAAAAGCATAATGTATTTCACATATAGAAGTGGGATAAGAAGAAACTATTGTAGAACACTGAGCCTTTAAGCAGCACTATGCATGGAAATACCATTCTGCTAAGTGTTTGATTATACATTACACCATTGCAAAAAAGTTCTTTTTCATAGTATTGGCAAAAATACATACAGTTTAAAGAACACTTTTAAATCTTGTGTTTGTTTTGTAGTTTTTCTTTGTATGTTTGTTTTGTTGGGTTTTTTGTTTGTTTTTTTCTTAATGTGATTATTCTGTATATGAAAATTCATGTCTTAAGATTTCACAGACCTTTAACAGTCAGCAGTTTACCTCTGATAAATTTGTCTTCAGCTGTTTTTTATTTTCCTTTTTAAGAATCACAGATATTTGTTTTTTTTCTCCATGGAAGTCATACGATATGGAATGGAAGACAGCAGTGGAAAACTTGTTATTCATTCCAGCATGGCAAGACCTGAAATCCCTCATGAGAAATGATGCAAATTTCTTCCTGCTTTGATTATCCACTCTGGGTCGCAGTAGTGCAACTATTACTTTTCTGATGTAAAATTTGGGGCTTAGATACAAAGGTTTTGGGGGGACTTGAGGGGGGCTGGGATGTTTGTTGGTTTCTTTTTTCTTGTTGGTTTTTGTTGTTGTTGTTGTTGTTTGTTTGTTTGCTTTTTCTTTCTTCAATAATCTGCCATCTTTAAGCTGAAAATCTTTTCTATTGTTAACAGAAGCCAAAAAAACCATACCACACTTTGTGCACACTGGGGAAATACCTCTGTATCATATCAAATCTGGCAGGACATCACTGCAATTTCAGGAGCATTGCTAGAGGAGGATGATTCAAGTGTTGATTGGGAATCAACAATCAACAATGTTGATTGATCACTCAGCGAAACATAAGGGAAAGCAAAAAAAAATATTTCTGGAAAGAAGACTTAGGTGTGTCAAGACTGGTACTTCCAGCAACTAAAATGAAAGAAATATAACAGCTCCATCAGCAAAATGGGGTAGATGGAAGAAGACCTGAGTGTTTGAGGCAATGAGTTTGTGTTCAAAGTAACAGAAGTGTTACTAAGGCTTATTTGCAGTACTTTGTTGTGAAGGGAGCAGCAGTAGTCAATGTGAAATTATATGAAAATGTATGTGAGAATTTTTAGTAAATTCTTTGGGGCATTTACCCAAGTTTAGTTCCAGCTCAAAATCTTTACTCCCTCCTTATTAGTTTAAAGCTGTGATGGAAACTCAAAGTGACAGCGTTGTCAACACACTGAGACATAATGCCACAAAGCACTGTGCTTCCAGGCCAGCAAACAAAACATCAGCTTCCAAATGAAAAGGCATTGAAATAGGGAAAAAAAAGCAACTGTATGCTATGCATCTTCACCATATAATGCTATAAAGCAGAACAGCATATTTACTAAGGAATGCAAGGGCTGAAGTGTGTGTGTAGGGAATTTCTGTTAATAGAGGTGCCATGATCAGGAGTTTAATTTATTTATCTCTAAATTTGCATGATGATAGGGTTGAGTAGTGGTAGTAGCCTGTTATTAGTCTGAATGTTTGATTAAAAAGAAAACAGAAGTTCCTACTCTGTTTCATACACATATGCACAAAACAAAGTGAGAAAACCGTAAAGGAAGGAGCTAGTGCATTGTTCTTACATGCAAAAGTAAGCAAGGCAAAATGAAAGAGCTTTGAAATTTCATTAAATGCCACCCGACTCCTGCTCCCTTATAACTCCATTAGACTTAGCAACTGTGAGAATGCAAAGAAGTTTGCTCTCTTTGCTTTCTATTCAGATTCAGACCTCTCACACTTTCCCAGGGTTGCTATCAGGCATGGAAAGCTGAGGAGGAAACTGCAAAAAGAATGAATAAGGCTGTGTAAACCATCCCATTTCCTCCAGTAAAGCCTCCAGAGCAGCTGCCATTATTATGGTTGGAAGTGCTGGTGTGAAGGAGGATAGGCACAACACAGAAATAGGCAGAGATCATTTGACTTCATGGCTGTGGTCAAACGCTGTGGCCTTGAGACCTTATACAGGCACACTTCCCATGGACAAGTAAAGCTGCATGAGCCAAGTCAGAGTGGACTTGGGTAGTTATGTACAGAACAGAAAATTTGGTTAGAGAATGATAGTGAGTTGAGATAATCTCAGTGAAAGAAATACATAAAGGCATAATAGTGTTTCTCCAAAATCCACATGAGTTCTACAAAATCTCCTGTGTCTCTTGATACAGAAGGACTTGTTAGCTTGGGTGATGCAAGACATGGGGTCTAGAGGTAAATTCTCTGGAAAAAGAAACAAATAAGGACAAATTTAATTTTTTTCCCATGAATTTTACAAAACACTAAATTTACTCTATATCAAACCCCCAAACCAGTTCTATGTCCACTCACACACACACATAAACACACAAAGTCTTCATTGACGATTTACAATCATAGAGTTTCCTTGTTATTGCCATAAATATGTGTCTATGGAATGACTATTGTTATTTTTAATAATTGTGCAACAAGGGCTTTTAAAAAAGAATCAAGGTACTCAAGTGCCAAGAGGTAAAAAACCCAAAAAATACCACAACACAGAGGAGGAGACCCCAATGAAAGTACTTTAAGTCTAAATGGAAGTGGTGATCTGGGTATAATGGGAGAATTACAGCACTAAACATGTCAGGTCTCTGATGTTACAGCAACACTAATATGAGATATCTGCAGTCTCTTGGTGACTTGCCAAAAGGAAAAGGGGAGCACTTTGTTTGTTTCCTGCACAATCTCCCTCAGTGACATAAGCTAAGGCAACAAAAACACTTCACTGGCATCATTGCATCTGCTAGAAGCATGTTTCAGCATCGTAGTGTCAATAAGGTGATGCAATCTTTTCCTACCCTCCTCTGACTCAAATGCATTAGCCAACAGTGGAGATTAAGCTTTAGAGACTTGATGATGAGCGCATTCTAAAAACGCTGACTTTTTCTTCATTAAAAGAAAGAAAAAGAAGCAATACACCAAGGAAGTGAATAGCTGAGACCCTATGCTGAATGCCTGTGAAGGTTTTCTCCTAACCCTCTTTGTTTCTCACTAGTAACTGAAGCATGAAAGATTCTACAGATGTAGCTTAGGTGAACAAACAGAATAGACTGACTTTTTATTTAAAAAATAATAAATGTTGTGTTCTGTGCTTTCTAAAAGAAAATAAAACCAAATAGCCTTATCACTGACAGCTTTCCAAAACTGAGCCAGTTCTTTTGGCTCCAATGCAGTTACAAAGACTTGATGAGTTTGTGTGCTTTAATGATGAATGAGGCGCTGTAGACCATCAACTCAATTGCTATGGTGTCAGGAACTATTTGCCATAGTTTGTGATCAGAACGCTTAGCTATGTTATATGACGCAACACTTTTACTTGCAATAGCTCGTTACACTATTCCTGCCTCTGTGTTTTATGTTCTTTCTGCAAATTTCCACAGATGATTTGTTAAACATAAAGGAAACAGCTCTAGGATTGAACTGCACTGTGAAACCAAAGTCTGAAAAACTTGAATTTCATTTCTGAGCTTTCCTGGTGCTTCTTTGTTCATGGCTCCCATTGAAACTGTTATTTGAGAAGCAAACTTTTGTACAAATTCTACCACCTCCCTTATTCCAAAGGTCAGTTTAAATGTCTCCTATAGCTCTTTATGCTAGACATTCAGATATCAATTAGCAGAGATAAGATATCCTTTCAGTTTCACCGGTTCACACAAATTGAAGATATAGTTCTACAATTTTTGAAGCAAGGTATCTGCAGATTAATTTAATGAGAGTTATGACTAAATAATGTCATGGAGGCTCCATCATTTTAATGAGAACACTTAATGACACTTCAAGAGTTGATTTTCAGTTTTACTTTGAATTTTCTTGGGGTATACAGCACTGCTGTTCTTTATGTAGCATTCGTACATCTACGATAATAAGCATGATTTATCATTGACAGATTTTCAAAACCATGCAAGGCTTTAAACACTTAAAAAAATACTAGGGCTTCTGTTGATTTCATCCTTATGCTCTTTTCATATCTTACTCAAGGATTTATCAATATTTTAGGATGGAATTCACCTTGCTAAAGCACAAATGTCCCAAAATCTGATGTTTAAAATAGTAAGCTAGGCTCCCTCCATGGAGACACTGCCACTTTCAAAAGGAATTGAGACATTTTGCAGTGATTTGCCATTAAGAAACAGAACTTCTCCTCACTATTGTCTGGGAAGGAAGACTAGTCTGCCAGCTTAGACTCAATACTGGGTTTTCAGGATGATATAGCTTGATTAATAAATCTCATTCATTCCATTTAGAAGGATTCACAGAAGATAAATGTTTCCCTTTTTCTTCTCTCCCACATTCAGCGCAAGGCATGTAAACACCTTCTGTGCCTTAGAAGAAAATATACCTTTGACTCAAAAGCTGAAAAGCCTCTAAAAATTTCTGTGACATAGAAAGAGAGAAGTTGAGCTCAAAAGACCTGCTGATGTCCTATGATCCTGCAGTAGCACAGTATTTGTTAGCTGATGTTAAGAAGTGTACTTCATCCCACATTGGAGAGGAGAGGAGAGGAGAGGAGAGGAGAGGAGAGGAGAGGAGAGGAGAGGAGAGGAGAGGAGAGGAGAGGAGA